>JAIOTZ010001239.1:0-36889 GCA_023374045.1 Limonium bicolor | reverse complement strand
CGATGTATTTATAGATGTAAATTGAGTATAGTAAACTAATGGGATATTATACCCATGAATTTCCTAAGTATAGTAGTTGCAAGATGCGGTAAATTGATGAGATGGTTAGTAAGTAAGTAAGTGAATCATAAATGGGAAAATGTATGTGCGTGATTATGAGTAGCAAGATTAAAAGATAGAAACGAAATAATGTTTGATAATTGTCTGTTTGATTGAGGTGGGAAGTGGAACTTGATTTGCTAGCGATCAAGGAAAACCGAACACAAATTGGGGTGGAAGATAATTCAACACCAATGCTTATCACATTGGGGTTGAAGGACTCTGGAAGCTCCCTTAAGTGGCCACAATAATAACACTAGTAATAGGAATAATCATCATAAATGGAATTTGGGAGATGTATGCAAGTTTTCAAAATGAATTTCCAAAACTAATTTGGTACAATGTTTTCTTCAAACTTGAGAATGAGGATCGGTTTTGAAACCGCTCCCACGGGCGCTAGTGATCTTCCATGCCTAGGCACGGGTATCCGGTCGAAACCATAGGAGGTGAAGCTAGTTTTGAGTCTGTGGAAGTGTAGAGTAGTTTGAAACCACTACACCATTCGTACGGTGACAGTGTGTGTTTTGTATTTTTCCAAAGGCACTGGGGCAGCGTAGTCCCGAAGTAAGTATGAGTAAGTTTGAGTAAAGTATGAGTAAGTAAGTATGAGTAAGTGCCTGAGGATCTCTATATGTGCAAATGAATTTGATCAGAACCAAAGGACCGTAGAGCCATAAAGTGTAAGTGCTCAAGTCATGACGGCCGTGAACCAGAAAGCGTAAGTGTTCAAACGTGACCGGTACCTGAGGGATCACTCGCCATTGGGGGAGGATTGTACCTAATTGTCTGCGGATGGACCCCCTTGGAGAGAAGTAAACGGATATTTTTGATTGCTATGCATGCAGTGACATGCTGTTTGGATGCGTAGTATGCATCATGTCCATTTGGAGTTTGACAAGTTATATGTAGAGTTCATAACCTTAATAGAGTATATGTACGAGTAACAGTATTAGATTCACCAACTTTGAGGGTAAAGTTCTTTAAGGGGGTAGATTGAAATACCCCAAACTTAAATATGGTGATTAGAATATTTTAATATAGTGGTTAAGGGCCTAATAGTGCCTATGTAATTTTGGTAAGGAAAACAAATCCAAAGAAATGAGAAAAACGCTTAGAAAGCGGAAAACGCTAAATAAGCGTTAAATAAATAGGAGGTATGAGACCTCGGTTATAGTATCGTAAGGATTCCTAAGGCTTATTCATGCCTAATTAGTATACGGGAACGATTCTCGAAGAAAACGGATCCAAGAAATGTATTAAAACGCTAAAAGAGCTTTAGCGCACGTTTTTCGAGGAAACCCGAAAACGTGATTTTAAGTGGTCAAACGAACCCGTAAAAATTATAAATCATTAAATAATAATTATTAAGCCTTTTGGAAGCTTAATAACCAATAAAAATAATGAAACGAGAAAATTCCGGAAAACGGGCCCGGTTAGTGAATAGTATTAAAACCGGTAAAATAACGAGCGTTTTCTGTAAAAGACAAAAACGCTCCAGCTAGTATGACAGTGGGGCCGATTTTTACTATGTAAACAGCCCTCTCCACACACACATAAGTAACAAATAAGTAAATCAAAAAGCAAAAGGTAAAAGTACAAAAGTAAAATAACACTCTCTCACCTCTCATTCTCACTTTTCCCTCTTCTCTCTCTCCCATTCTCTTTTCTCTCACCGTCTCCCTCCTCCCTTCTCTGGTTTGGGCGATTTTGAGAGCTCCCCATGGCTTCCATGGCTTCCCTTCCTTCTTCCTCATGCTCTAGCTCCATTTGAGCTCGAAATGTAAAATTAAACACATATTTGAACTCCCCTCATCCTCCTCTACATTTCTATCTTTTCAAAATCCGAAAATGAGCAACTTCATCTCCATGGGTTTTCCCCATTTGAAGAGAAAAGCACACCATTATGGAGCTTGGAGTCTCCTCTTTCCAACAAGGTAAAAATCTCCATGAAAGACCTCACTTTTCTCCATCTCTTTGGTATGGCCGATTTTTGTCTCTCTCTTACCTTGTTTTTCTCTTGCTTTGGAGCTTTGTTTCAACCCTCCAATGGTGGAGTAAACCCCTTCTTGATTCAAGGGTGAGAATCCCTCTCAAAGATCTCCAAAGCTAAACCCTAGAAATCTTGTTTTGAACATCTCAATGAATTAGTTTGAATCAAGGGTTAGTGTATTAATTATACTTGTCCTTGTGTGATTGGGTGATGGGAATGGAGTTTGGCAACTCCATTCCCCACAAAACCGATTTGGACAAGAAAGAGAGAAGGAGGATAATGGAAAAGAAATGGAGGAATCAAAAGCTCAAGGTAAGAGCTCCTTCTTAATGCTTAATTTAATGCATTAGTGTAATGGGAATGGGTAAACAAATAAAGAACATAAACCATTGTTGTAACACCCCATCCAACATTAACACATTTAACAATAAACTGCAACGGAAACTTCCTTCATCACATTACTTAACTCGTTGGTGTTACACGCCGTTAACCACCCACGTGGCTAACAAGGCTATTCCATATACATTGTACCGGTCTGATGGACTAGATTCCCGAGCAAGCATTACTGACCCTTCCATTAACAATAGAAACAACATACACCTTCCAACTGTACCGAGTATTCACAAACTGTTGCCGATAACAATTTCGGTCTTACTACACCTACTGTATATATACAACTTAAATGATTACCCATGTACAACGACTACCCCGTCCTACTCTCGAACGGCTTCCAGCTCTTGTACCTAAAATAGGAAAAGAAGAGAAAGGGTGGCCCCCAAGGGGCTCAGCACCTTTGCTGGTATGGTAATCCCACAGCCCACATGCTACCGGCTACGCACAACTAATTGTCGTCTTAGCATGCGGTTGATTATATTAAATCATGCATGTAACTTAAAACACACACGAATCATTCCGCCTCAATGGGCTCAACAAACAGACAACATATCCACACTTGATAAGTCACTCATGGTATTCATTACCCATAGAGTGTTTCTCCTCTAATGGAGCTACTTCCTTAATAGACGACAACTACCCATTAATCGGGTTATCCTTAAACGCCTCTTATCATAAACTGGGATTCATATCCATGATCCACATACTCCACATTTTACAACATATAACATACACTACATAACAACAACTTTTCACGTTTCAACGTGCACATAATAACATCGCAATAGAAATTGCATTATATCACCAACATATAACATAACGTGAGCGGTTCTCTTAGGAACCAACCCAAACATTGTTAATTCACTGGTGAGCCTGGAGAATGATGTCACCCTCATGATAAGCTCGTTATACAACACTCATTACCGTCCTAATAGTCGACGAGTAACTTAAGTTAAGATGGTTCGGGTTTTGTGGCCCGAACACACCACACAACACATGTTCCCCCTAAACCGATTATAAGTCAGAATAACTAAGCTTTGGAATAAGCTAATGGGAGATCATAACCCGTGAGGGAAACAACCATAACAGAGAGAAGGGTAAGGCTAAGAAGGATACCCACTCCCAAACAACGCGCGACCGGCCTAACCGGATTCCTCACCACTGTTAGTACATACTTACTTGTAGATATTAGTTAGAACCCCACTATGGAGTCTATCACATCTACACACCATACAGTATTACAACTGGGTTAAACACACAAGGGAGATCCCTACATTCACATACACATATCACACAATTAACACACAGCATAGCCGTGTTTAGAACGTCCCATGGTTCGGGTCGTTTAATCCGAATACCGAACTCTCATGTGATCCTAGACTCAGTTAGCTAAGGTTAACACTTTCGAGGTTAAATGGTATCGGAGTTGAACACGCCACATAAATGAATTACTGTAAACTCATTACATGTTTAATCTTACAACGTGGCAAACAAACAGAAAAACACATTGGCATACAAGCCGGTGTAATCCGGTAGGACACAGGTTGCAAGAAAACCATACCTGTCACTGGAGTCCACTTTATCATGTCCACTTATGTTCCTCGAGCAATTCTCGAACAACTGATAACATTACATTTACTTTTATTAACATCGGGGTAACATGATTGTTTAAAGTCTAATGCTCATACATATCCCCGTTAACTTAGTTAAATAACTTCACATTTTAACTTGTTTTACTTTTACATTTTAATACAACTTTTCCCCCACTACATTGTCATTATAACTCACTTAACATGTCCTCAACAATCTTATAACATCATTACTTAATAATCCCCATCATCCTATAACCTTAAACATGTTTTTGGTCCGACCGACCTTACCGACCGACCTTACACAAGGTCGGTCCATTCCAGAACACATTACCGTCAAAAATTCTACTCCGACCAACCTTGCAAGTTCGGTCCACAAGGTCGGTCCATTCCAGAAACAATTCTTGAACAAACGTTTAGACACGACCGACCTTGCAAGTCCGGTCCTAAGGTCGGTCTATTCCAGAGACTTAATCCGTACTAAAAATACAAGCCCGACCGACCTTGCAAGTCCGGTCCCCAAGGTCGGTCCGTTCCAGAAACTCTTCCCGGTAGTGTAAACTGAGCTCGACCGACCTTGCAGGTCCGGTCCCTAAGGTCGGTCGGCTCCAGAACTTTGTTTCTAAAATCCCATTTGACTCCAAACTTCACCTCATAGTGCCCTAGTATGTTCTAACCACTTTGGCACTTCAAACACATCTTTAGCCATGTACTAACTCCTTAAATCACACCCAAAACCATCTTACCATTTTCATACCTTAAACAACATTTTTAGAGTGGTCCGGGACTTGGTCCTTACCTTAAGTCCCGGACCAATACTTATAGAGACTCTCGGCTGTTTTTAATAGGGTGGTCCGGGACCTTGTACTCACCCTAAGTCCCGGACCAAGACAGTCTTCCAACTCTCGCCGTTTTTCATGTATAGTCCGGGACATCTTCCAATACCTAAGTCCCGGACCTTTGTAACAGAATCCCAAATTTGACAATTTCAAGTCTTGTTTCATCTATTCCCTTCATCCATAGATTACCCAAACTTCATACATGAACTTAGGCACATTCTAATACCCAAAATATCACTTTGATTCACCTTTAAACATTGTCCAATTTGTCACTCATTTTTCTTATAAATCTCTTAACACTTCCCTAGTTCACCAAAACTCATTTAAAACACTTCGAACTCCTTATACATTTTCCAAATTTTGCCATAGCTTCTCTAGTATATTCCCACATCCAACACTTAGGTTTTTACCTCATTTCACTCAAGAACACCTAAGATCCATTAAGGACTTCCTCACACACATAACTTCACCAAATTTACACTACATCACAATATAGTGCATAAACTTAATTGCTTGGCACTTAGGCCCTTAAATTGCATAAATTAAACAACTGAATTTCCCACATAAATAATGCCTTTGACCTGCAATGACATACAACAACACATATGCCCTTTAATAGTTTCCTTGAGAGCATTTTACTAGGTCATTCACCTTTGGCTCCTTAGGTATTTTATTAAGCAAGTCAAGCTCATTTTCCTAAGGCATTTTAAACTACATTGAGATAGTTTGTTTACCTCTTTTTCCTCACAAACTTCTTTCTTATTTCCTTGTAAAACCGGTAAGGATGTTTGGTTGTTTGTCAACTTCTAAACAATGTACAAATAACAGAATGAGTATTCAAGCATTATGCTACATCTCATTGTAAACCCTAGGTTTATGTATTGTCTTAACACATTAAGGTAATTGTTTTACCTTGGAATTGGAAGAGAGCTTGAATAAGTATCAGAAGGACTCCACCAAGCCCTTGAATGATTGGAATGTAGCTAGAACAAAGCAAGGTAAATACACCATTAATGGTGATTTTCGGTCAACATAAAAACATGGAGGAAACATGGATTTTCTTTGAGTTTCCTTACCTTGAAGCAAAGGAGAACAACAAGGTGTGAAAATATGAGCTCAAACTCCTTCAATGGTGAATCTCCATGGCACCAAAATTGAGTTCTTGAAGATTTGAAAAGAGGGAAATGAGGAGCTTGATCTAACTAAGACAAAGGTAGTCTTGAACTTGATTTTGGAGCATGGAATCATAAGTTACAAGTGAAAGAAGATGAAGAATGAGATGGTGCTGTAGCAAACCTAGAATGGATCTTGGGAGAGATGAAGAAACCGTGTGAAATGAAGAAGAATAAGAGAATGAGAAGGTAAGTAGCTAGCTTTAGATATTTAAGTAAAGTAACTATTTACTTTTGCTATTTTTTTCCTATCTTATCAATTAACAAGGGGATGAGTCATCCCATATAAGAAAACGGCCCCCCTTTATTACATAAGGGATATTTTAGTCTTTATTTGCCAATTTAATTACTTATAATAACATATGTTACAAACTAGCTTATTTTAGTTACTATTCACTAAAACAAGGCACTTAGATGTGAATTTTTTGATTTCCCATTGATATAGACTTCCAAATGTGATACTATATAGTACACATGTTAATTAAAGAGTAATTATGGACATTTAGCCATTCAAAACTCATTTACAAGACAATTTTTCAAAAATGTGCTTTAAGACTCCTTAAGGCACATTTTGTGTTTAACTTGTTTTCAAGCTTGGTTTTCTTTAGTAATTGATTTAATATGTTAATTAACATATTTATAAGGTATAGGTATGACCTTTAGGTCTTATACAAATTTATCCCAAGCATAGAGCACATTTTTGCTCATATTGACTTTAAGGTATCTTCTTGTGTTTTGTTTGGTTTAATTGTCTACCAAGGTTTCCTAAGGACTTAATTATCCTTATTAAATCATAATTGAATATTATTAAGTCTTGGTAGGCACTTTGGGTCCTAACCAAGTTCACTCCAAGCTTAAAGCATGTTTTTGGCTCAAACCGTATCTTAGTGCTTTATTGCATTTTGCTATGGTTTAAATTGTTCACTGATGTTTCTAAGGCACTTTTTAGCCTTTATATACCATAGTTTAATATTTAAACCACATATCAAGGTTTGGGGTATTTCAATTGTATTAGTATTGTAGTTGTGGATGTTTGAGTATTGGTGAGCAAATGCGTGGATTTGTAGGCCTTAGAGCCAAATGAATGGTGTATGTGTATTAGTATTTCTATTTGAGGAAGTAATGATGTATTGGTATTGTGGCTGAAGAAATGTTGGTGCATTGAATTTTTGTATGAACCTTGTGTGCTGGTAGAACCCTTGTTGGGTGTGGCTAGCTTTAGGTTGAATTTGATGAGAGGATGTGTACTTGAGGAAGTAAGGAAAGTAGGTGAGCTATGGCAAAATTTTAGTAGGAATTGTGTATTAAGATTGACTTGGTGAATGGGAGAACCAAAGTATGTATTGGGGTTAGTAGAGATGTTTAATGACCATGGAATGGTAGTTGTGGTATGAGAGTAATAGGATGTAAAATCTGTAGCAAGAGAGGTACCAAAATGCATTGTGGAACTAGGAAGAAATTGGTGTGCAGGATTTTGTAAAATGAGTGTTGGAACTTAGGTGTAGGAAGTGCAATGGCTTGGAAATTAATTGGCATGGTAAGGAGAGGTATTTAGAATGCAAGGAATGGCATTGGTTGAGGAAGTATTGGATGGGAGAATTGAATTGTAAAATCTGTAGCATAGGTGTAACAAAAACTGTTACATGTATTGTAGAAGAAGTAAGAGAATTGTGTAAGTTGTTTGATGGATTTAGTAATGGGTTTGGTGGATGAATTAAGGTGATTTAGAGGGCTTAATTAGTGCTAAATCATGTGGGTTACATATAGGAAGATTGGGGAAGAAATGGGTAAAGAAAGAAGTGGAAAACAAAACCTGTAGGCATGTTCTGGACCGGTCCGACCCAGAGGTTGGGTCGGACGGTGGGTCGGACAGGCACAGACCACGGAACCAAAACCTACTGGAACGGTCCGACCCAGAGGTGTATGGATCGGACGGAACAGTTCTGGGTCGGACGAGACAATTTCAAAAGACGGAAAACTTACTAGAATGGTCCGACCCATAGGTTGGGTCGGACGGTGGGTCGGACGGCCCTAACTTATAAAAAAAAATAGTAGTAACATAGTAATCATATGTATGTATGTATGTATGTATGTAGGTAAGTACATAAATAAAGGACCTTAGTAATACCATTAATGGGACACCAATGGTAGGGAAGTAAGTGTATGAGTAGAAAACAAGTATGAGAGTAATCAAGCATGTTGAGAGTATGGGAACATTAAGTATACCGGGATAACGGGGTAAGTACGGGAGTAGTGGTTATTTGTGTACCCTACGAACATAGTATTAATAATAATGTTTGAAACATTATCAGTGGAACAAGTGTGAACCAAGGAACAAGGAACACACGGTAGAGCTAACTCCGGTGAAAGGTATGATTTTCTCATGCCCCGTATGCTAACCGAGTTACGTTGATTTGTGTGTTGTATGCCGGCTAATCAAGACTAAAGCATGGAAACGGTTTATTGCCTTTCATTGTATGTCTTGGTGTATGTTGTGTGAGCTAACCCTTCTTGATTGATTGTGTGGCTTCATTTAGTGCGTAGTACGACTCATAGATGAGTCTTGTTGTGTAGTGACTCGTAGTAAGAGTCATGTTGTGAACTAATGGAACCGTAGCAACGCACTAAACTAACGAATCAATAAACGATAACGCAACCCAATGAAACTCACTAGAATGTGAGAGAGTGTACGGGAGTAGTAACCTTTCGATGACGGTAGGAGAACCGAATGAATATCCACAAACAAAGTGAAAATACCCCAACCTTGGTGTGTTGTGTGAATGTTAGGCTTGGTATTTAAGGCTAAAAAGTGCCTTAGAACATAAATAATCACTTAAACCATGGTAAACACATAAAACACTAAGACACGGTATGAGCAAAAACATGCTCTAAGCCATGAGTGAACTTGGTTAGGACCCAAAGAGCCTACCAAGACTTGATAACATTTAATTATGATTTAATAAGGCTAATTAAGTCCTTAGGAAACCTTGGTAGACAATAAAACCAAACAAAACACAAATAAATACCTTAAAGTCAATATGAGCAAAAATGTGCTCTAAGCTTGGGATGAATGTGTATAAGACCTAATGGTCATACCTATACCTTATTTATATGTTAATGAACATATTAAATCAATTACTAAAGAAAACCAAGCTTGAAAACAAGTTAAAACACAAAATGTGCTTTAAGGAGTCTTAAAGCACGTTTTTGAAAAATTGTCTTGTAAATGAGTTTTGAATGGCTAAATGTCCATCATTACTCTTTAATTAACATGTGTACTATATAGTATCACATTTGGGTGGCCATATTAGTGGGAAATCAAAAATTTCACTTCTATGTGCCTGTTATTGATGAATAGTGATTTTATAACTAGTTTGTAACATATAATGTTATAAGTGATTAAGTTGGTCAACAAAGACCAAAACACCCTTCTATTAAAATGGGGGCCGGTTTTTTAGTAAGGTGAGTCATCACCATGTAAAATAAATTAAAGGAAGGAAGGAAAAGAAAGTAAAAGAAGGAAGTTACTTTAGTACATAATATCTTCTAAAGTAGAACTTATCTTCATTCTTTCCTTCCCTTCTCATTTCACACGTCTTCAAGCTCCTCCCCTCCCCTCCATTTACGATTCTCTATACCAACCTCTCTTCTCCATCTTCATTTCCTTGCCAAATCCAACTCCAAGCTCCAAATCAAATTCTAAGACCATATTTGTCTTAGTTAGGTCAAGCTCTACACTTCCACCTTTTCAAATCTTCAAGAGCTCAATTTTGGTGCCATGAAGAATCACCATTGATGGAGCTTGAGCTTGTATTTCTACATATTCTTGTTCTCCTTTGCTTCAAGGTGAGGAAACTCAAAGAAAAATCAAGTTTCCTTCATGTTTGGTGTGTCCGAAAATTAACCTCACCATGGTGTCTTTACCTTGCTTGTTTAGCTTCATTTGAATCTTCCAAGGGCTAGGAGGAGTCCTCTCTTGATATATATTCAAGCTCTCTTTCCATTCCAAGGTAAAACAATCATGTTAATACCTTAAGATAATATATGTAACTAGGGTTTACAAAGAGATAAAGCTTAAAGCTTATATACTCATTTCAATGTTGGTATATTGCTTAGTTGTTGACAAGGAAGGAAATGCCCTACCGGTTCTACAAGGAAACAAGAAAGAAATTTGTGAGGAAAGGAGGTAAACAAGCTATCTCAATGTGGTTTAATGCCTTAGGAGAAATAAGCTTATAATGCTTGTTAAAATACCTAAGAGCCAATGGTGAATGAGCTAGTAAAATACTCTCAAGGAGTTTATTAAAGGAATATGTGTTGTTGGGTGTATTTGCAGGTCAAAGGCATTATTATGTGGGAAATTCAGTGTTTAAGGTTTATGCATTTAAGGGCCTAAGTGCCAAGCAATTTAAGTTATGCACTATATTGTGATGTAGTGCCAAATGTGTGAAGTTTGTGTATAAAATGTGTTTGATGGATTTAGGTGTTTCTTGGTGAATTAAGGTAGAAACCTAAGTGTTTGGATGTGGGTATATACTAAAGAAGCTATGGCCAAATTTGGGATATGTGTAAGAAGTTCTAAGTGTTTAAAGTGAGTTTGTGAACTAGGAAGGATTAAAGGTGAATGAATGTTTACTTGAGAGGGAAACATGTATTAAAGTGATTAAGAGTGATGCAAGGACTTAGGCATTATCTTGGAAGTTTTAGAAATCTATGGGTGTTCTTAAGATGTATTTAAGTCTTGGAGGAGTTGTTTAAGGTTTAGGTAAGGTTGGTGTTTAAAGAATAAATGATGTTTAGGCAAGGTTTTGAGTAAGGAGTTTTAAAGAAGTTGTGAAAAGGAGATTTAGTTAGTAAGAAAAGAAGTTGAGAGATGATGTTAGGTGTAGAGGAAACACCTTGGTATTGTGGTCATTATAGGTGAAATGCCACCTAGAAATCATAAGGAGAAAACATTGTAAGTGTTAGGAATTTTGTGGAGATGTAAGTAAAGGTTTAAGGAATTAGGAAAAATAGTTTTGTGAGTGTTTAAGAATATCTTAAGGGTGTGTTTGAAGTGCCAAATGATGTTAGAACACATTAAGAGGCCTTAGGAGAAGTTTGGTGAAGATTTGACAAAGTTTGGGTAAGTTTAGGAGGCGACCGACCCAGGGGCCGACCCAGTTTGTGGGTCGGTCGAGCCTCTGTAAAATGTTAGGAATGTGTTCGGTAATGGACCGACCCAGAATGGTGGGTCGGACGTGGGTCGGTCGGGCAAGTTTCAAAGGAAGGAAAATGTTCGCACATGGACCGACCCAGAATGGTGGGTCGGACGTGGGTCACGTGGAAGTTGTTCGCACATGACCGACCCAGAATGGTGGGTCACGTGGGTCGGACGGGCATGTTTTAAGGAGGAAAAAGGGGTCTGTAATGGACCGACCCAGTTGTGGGTCGGTCGGTGGGTCGGTCGGACCAAAAACATGGTTTAAGGTTATGAGATTGTGTGATGATGGGGATTGGTAGGTAATGATGTTATAAGGATGTTGAGGGCATGTTAGGTGAGTTTTAGTGACAATAAAATGGGTTAAAAGTTGTATTAAAATGTGAGAGTAAAACAAGTTAAAAATGCTAAGTTATGTAACTAAGTTAACGGGGAAAAATTAAGCATTGACATTAAATGATCAAGCAAACCCCGATGTTAATAAAAACACATGTGATGTTAACAGTTGTTCGAGAATCGCTCGAGGAACATAAATGGACAGGATAAGTGGACCCCGGTGACAGGTATGGTTTTCTTGCAACCTGTGTCCTACCGGATTACACCGGCTTGTATGCCAATGTGTTTTTCTGTATGTTTGCCACGTTATGATATAAATCATGAAACGAGTTTACAGTCATTATTGCTATTGTATGTTTCGTGCCGATACCGGTAACCTCTAATGCGCTTGAAGGGCTAGTTAACCACTATTAGGTAAACGTAGGAGAACGGTATCCGGTAACAACGTTTCCGACTTAAGGAACGTTCTAACCACGGCTATGCGTGAGTTGGTTATGTGATGTTTGTGCGTGATGTTTGTATGTGAATGTATGACTCTCTCCTCCCTTGTGTGCTTAACTCGGTTATGATACCGTATGGCGTGTGGTTGTGGTAGGCTCCGTAATGGATCTCTAACTACTTATTTATAAGAGTCTATGGGCTAATGGGGGGTGAGGAGTCCGGATTGTTTCCGGCCACGCGTGTGATGGTGGGGGTCGTTATCATGTCCAGTTCGGCTCCCTTGGTGTATGTTTAGGTGGTATTCCAATTTGGTTTCAACCTTCCCTTAGCTTATCCAAAGCTAGTTTACTGACTCACGTCGGGCCATAGGGGCATACTGTGTTGTTTGGTGTGCTTGGGATCACTATATCCGACACACCTTGGGTTTAAGTCAACCGTTCAAATAACAGGATGGTGATGAGGTAATTAACGAGCTTGGTATGAGTTTGGCAACAATCTCTGTGCTCATGGTATGGACTAACTATGATGGAAGGTTCCTTGTGAGAACCGAATTTATGATGATATGTATTGTTGTTGTGATATGCAAAATACCTTGCTATGCTTTGGCTTATATATTATATTGGACGTTTTAAATGAATGCGATGTGGTCATGTGTCCGTCGAGACAAGAAAGGGTTGTTATGTTCGTTATGTGTAGGATGAGTTATGTTGTAGGATATGGAATGTGTGGATCATGGAAATGAATCCCAGTTTGTGACAAGAGGCATTTAAGGATAACCCGATTAATGGGTACATGCCGTTCGTTAAGGAAGTAGCTCCGTTTAGAGGAGAGCCACTCTAGGGTTTAAGGAATCATTGGATGGTTGGTTAAGTGTGGATGTTTTGGTTATAGGTGGAGCCCATTGAGGCGAAACATTATGTGAGACATATTAATGGTTTGTATGCATGAATTAAATATAATCAACTGCATGCTAAGACGACAATTAGTCGTGCGTGGCCCGGTAGCATGCGGGCTGCGGGATTACCATACCAGCAAAGGTGCTGAGCCCCTTGGGGCCACCCCTTTCTCTTCTTTTTCCTATTTCAGGTACGAAGTGCTGGAAGCCGTTCGAGAGTAGGACGGGTAGTCTTTGTGCATGGGTAAACTTTTAAGTGTATGTATACAGTAGGTGTAGTAAGACCGAAGTTGTTGTCGGCAATAGTTTATAAATACTCGGTACAGGGGAAGTGTATGTAGATAATAAATGTTGAAGATGGAATGAGGATTGTATTGTGTAGTGCTCGGGAATTTAGTCCATCAGACCGATACAAATGTACATGTATTAGCCTTGTTAGCCACGTGGGTGGTTAACGGCGTGTAACACCATTGGAATAAGTAATGCGATGTGTTGAGTTTCCGCTGCAGGTTGTTATTATGTGATGGTTGTTGGATGGGGTGTTACAAAAAGTGGTATCAGAGCGAAGTATCGCTCTGATGACTGAATTACCGAGCTTAGGAAATACCGAGTTAGGATTTAAGTACTTCGGGTTAAGGGTTGAGTGATAGCGTGAGAGATACGCTAGATAGGAACTACCAGTGACTACTGGAAACCTACAATATCCATCCCACCCTCCACAGTCCCTGTTTGATAACTTGGGAAAGAACGCCAGAGAGATGGAAGTCCTCTCTTACTCGGGAATACCCGATCTGGCTGTTATTAAATACCTTTAGGGTACGGAGAACCTGTCACACGGTTGATCCCGAAAACTGGGAATCCCGGAGACGGTCTCCATCTGGACAATGTTAACCGCATTTAATAGCGAAGAATGAAGAATCTTGTGTATAGAAGAATAGAATTTCCAGCAACCTGGGTCGACATGCAGAGCAGTCGAGAATGACCAGCTTGCAGCGCACCTACCGTGCAACAGGCAAGAAGTGGATTAGTGAAACCCGAGACGAGTGTCTACGGGACCACAGTTAATAAATAACACACCCACGGTGTATCAACAGACAAGGGAACTACAACGTAGTGCCCAAATACGTGGAACGGGATACAAAGAGAATACAATACTAAGAAAAAGGGGTCTCCCAGAATGGGAAACACCCTAGTTAATGAATATCACGTGGAAACAGTGAGAAGTCACCTAGAGGAGTATTTATCAAGGCAGTAAGATCAGTGAGGGCCAACAAGGCCACTGATGACAATATGGGTAAAAACAATACCACAAACGGTATGTGTTAAACCGATAGCCAGTTAGCATGGCGCACTTGCCATAGCAAGTGCTGCTATAACAGGGCTACTCGGAAAACTTATAGCCGCTACAAGTACTTGGAAAAGTACCATGGAGTTAAAGGTGATCGTCATAACAGTGGAAGGGCCTGTTAGCCTAACCTCTGTAATTGGAAGTACACCAGTCAGCCAGAAGCTAGGTTTGACTAAGGTAAGAAGATGTTGTAAAACCATGGAAAATTTTCTTTCAAACCTAATCTTTCACAAACCCTTTTCTTTTCAAACCGGATTTTCTTCAACCAACACTTCTTTCCAACCTTCTTTTAAACCAAACCAGTGAAACCAAGAGCAATTGACAAGGATGCAATAGTGGATAAACTCTCCCTCGATTAAGTTCGGGAAGTAAAGAATGAATATTGTCACGGGACAATATAAGGGAGTTGACAACAGAATACTTCACCTAGGCGTGTGACGGACACTACAAGTGTACCAACTGTGTTGTGGGACGACCGCACTCCGATAGGAGCATGTGGGCCTGACAGACCTACTTATAGGTTAGTTGGGTAAGTAGTAATGTATCAGTATGATACCCCATATATGTATACCAGTAGAGTCCGAAGCACGGGAAGTAGTCGACTCCGTCTACGGTCAGCAGTATAAATCAAACAAGAGCTAGAATATACAAGGAGTGCTTGAAGTAAAGGAACTCAGTTAAGTTAACGAGACTAAAGGAATTAGTGAATTCCTTTCAAGGAAATGTTCACTAACTGTAATATAAAGACATCTTATATGTCTTAAGGATCCCTAGGGATAAACATGATAGCTGAAAAGCAGGGCAAGGCAGATGCCTAATGTGGACACATTAATGTGCAACGAACGGGATGAAACTCCCAGAATCAGTACCTACACTATCTGGAAATGTTGATCTTTACAGAAGAAGATAATAACAGAATGTACCAAAAAGTGTGAAACATATGTAAGACATAACGTAACGACACCCAGGAGGAATCCTCGAAGGGGGTGCGCATCAACAATTGTTGAACGAAATACATGACAGAAACACAAGGGTTGAAATTAACACCCAATTTAGACATAAGTGGTCAGGAGACGGACTGACAAACCTAAGGGACATCCCATGGAAGGAAACGGAATGTAACGACCTTGTCATGGAGCCCGCTATAACCTCTAAACATATAATATTGTACAGAGAAGTACATGTGTATGGATAGCCTACAATGAGCCCAGCTCAAGGCAAATAAGGCTTATAAGCCACAAACAAGATATGTTATGTAAATTTGAGTTAATTGTAGAAGTTAATGTGGTACAAGGAAATAGAGCGGAGAACGAACCACTGCATTAAGAGTGGGGATACCTCTCGATATGTGAGACCGCAGGAGCGGTAGTTGTGTGAATCAAGTTCAAGAAATATGTGGAGGACGGACCATGTCGTTATTACCACAGGAGGATTTGAATAAGAATAATACGAAAGGAAATATTTGTACCAGTTGTGTACGCAGGAAGAGTAATAAGTCTGATAGCAATCACCGTAGGTGTGTGAAGCTAAATGTGTAGCGAACAACGCTCAAGGGAAAGATAGTAACATATTCAAAAACCAGCCAAATAAGTGGCCAGATAAACCCAGCATAATAGCAGAAGCTAATATAATAGCAGATGCAGTATAAGTTGATGTTATATAATGAGAAAGGACACGGCGCGCAATAAGCGACCGTTGTATGAGGATGGTTAGATGATAAAATGGTGAGTAAGCAGAGTTGTGAGTTAAACCCAGTGGAGGTACAACATTAAGCGATAGCAAACGAACCGAGCAGTAAGCCGGTGGCAGGTGTTAAAGGATTTCAGTGAAAATTCCTATCGCAATCGCATAAGAGAGTTGCTGTCAAGGGTTTACGCCTCTGCACTCTGTATGACTGAGTGTTTTGGTATTGCTCTTGCACAGTAATGATCGAGTGGGATAGCTAGGAATCAGAAGCATGGTAATGGTGGAAAAATAAGTTATAATGGCGGTTGCATAGGAAATGCGAGGCCGCACCAATAAAAGAGTACTTGTATAAAACCAAACATGGAGACATGATTAACAGTAAGTGACTACAGTAGCACTAACTGCCAAATATCGGTATGGAATATACCCCAAATATTGTAATAGCTGAGAGAGCACTACACACTAGGTAGTAGCTCAATCTCAACCGACAGTAAGTCGGTAGAAGCAAGTCAATCATTGTGAATTACCTAGTAGCTTACGCTGTAACCTACTGGAGAAATGGATGGAAAATTGTGAAACTCACCGAATTCGCTCAGGGTAAGAGATACCATGCGTCGGTGGAGAACCCATTGTTCCCAAGATAAGGGCAATACAGATGTACAACACATTAACAGTAACGAATGGGGCAAACCAGCTCTATAATTATCAGGGTTGCGCAACAGAGGCCAGTGAGCCCATGCGTTAGGTATCGGATACATATGGTGAATATGAATAAATGACTAGTTATCAATACCTAAAAGCCTCACAGGCCAGGACCGAAACCGGTTATGAGTTACAACTCCAATGCGAATTCTTGGTTTAGGGACTAAACTGCCAATATGGTTAAGATCCTCTAATCAGAATCCATTGTGTAATACACCGCGTGAGTAAAAAACACTTACGACGGCAGACCATTTTAGCTAGATCAGTGATTGATTACGTGGGCGTAATCCCTTTTAAGGGGGGTAGAGCGCAAAACCACTTAGTGGTGTTTATCGTACAAGCGTACGTGAACTAGGTTGTGCATAGCAAAAGATTTGTTATGATGGTTGGCGCGTGTGTTACATAAACATACGCATTTTTTTGTGGTTAAATTGTGGTAATTGCGCACAGATAGATGCGAATACCATTGTGGGAAGTGTGTTTATTTGTTACAGTGTGATGAGAGTACAAGAGGAGGGAGTAAAGAAACTCCCGGAACTAAAACCCGTTGGTGCATAAATGTAAACCATGTTATTGTATTTTGATAAAAAATATATGTATATATATACAATGTTGTGAATTATGAAGGGTATGAGACCGCATAGAACCTAGTGAGTAATTAATTCCCTAGGTAACTTGAATTAGTTGGATTTGGGTGATGATTGATAGACGGAGTTCTATCCCTTGGAGATGTCATGATTATGACTAGAAGGATTCAAAGATAGAAAATGGATATGCTTGAATTAATTGTTGGTTGAAAATGAAGTGGGAGTGAAACTTGATTATCATGAGATCAGGGAAGCCGAACACAAATTGGGGTGGAAAGATAGTTCAACACTGATGCTGATCACATCAGGGTTGGATGACTCTTGAAGCTCTCTGTAAGTGGTCACACACAACCATGTTTAAGAAAATACAAGGAGCATAATCGGACTTGGAGTTGTGTGGTGTTTCAAAAGGATTTTCAATTGGTATTTTCAAACAATCGCTTAATATTTGAATAAAAGATCTCTATACTTAACCTCACCAGGAAATGTTAAATTTAAGTGGTTGTTTTAATTTCCCAAAGGCACGGGGACGGAAGGCGTCCATCGCGACCGGGTTCTGCGGGATCATATATATATCAAGGATATTTTTGATTGCTATACATGCTCCGACATGTTGTGTGGTATGTGTAATGAATGTTGTTTTTGACTTGGATTTCCTAAATGTATACTATCAAGGCCTATGAGTCTAAATGTGTGTTGTTACATAGACCTATGTGTCTAAAGACTGTTATGTTATGGGGACCTATGTGTCCAAATGGTGTGGATATGTTGCCCGACCATTAGTCCGAGGTTGGATGTAAAGGTGGTTGGTAATGGAAGTTTTATGGATATAGGTAATTCCCGTATTCTAATCCAATGATACGAGGAATGTGAACTTCGAGGACGAAGTTCTTTTAAGGGGGTAGATTGAAATACCCCAAACCTTGGTGTGTTGTGTGAATGTTAGCTATGGTATTTAAAGGCTAAAAAGTGCCTTAGAAACATAATGAATCACTTAAACCATGGTAAACACAATAAAACACTAAGACACGGTATGAGCAAAAACTCTCTAAGCCATGAGTGAACTTGGTTAGGACCCAAAGAGCCTACCAAGACTTGATAACATTTAATTATGATTTAATAAGGCTAATTAAGTCTTAGGAAACCTGGTAGACAATAAAACCAAACAAACACAAATAAATACCTTAAAGTCAATATGAGCACAAATGTGCTCTAAGCTTGGGATGAATGTGTATAAGACCTAATGGTCATACCTATACCTTATTTATATGTTAATGAACATATTAAATCAATTACTAAAGAAAACCAAGCTTGAAACAAGTTAAAAACAATGTGCTTAAGGAGTCTTAAAGCACGTTTTTGAAAATTGTCTTGTAAATGAGTTTTGAATGGCTAAATGTCCATCATACTCTTTATTAACATGTGTACTATATAGTATCACATTTGGTGGCCATATTAGTGGGAAATCAAAATTTCACTTCTATGTGCCTTGTTATTGATGAATAGTGATTTTTATAACTAGTTTGTAACATATAATGTTTAAGTGATTAAGTTGGTCAACAAACCAAAACACCCTTCTATTAAAATGGGGGCCGGTTTTTTAGTAAGGTGAGTCATCACCATGTAAAATAAATTAAAGGAAGGAAGGAAAAGAAAGTAAAAGAAGGAAGTTACTTTAGTACATAAATATCTTCTAAGTAGAACTTATCTTCATTCTTTCCTTCCCTTCTCATTTCACACTCTTCAAGCTCCTCCCTCCCTCCATTTACGATTCTCTATACCACCTCTCTTCTCCATCTTCATTCCTCCTTGCCAAATCCAACTCCAAGCTCCAATCAAATTCTAAGACCATATTTGTCTTAGTTTAGGTCAAGCTCTACACTTCCACCTTTTCATCTTCAAGAGCTCATTTTGGTGCCATGAAGAATCACCATTGATTGGAGCTTGAGCTTGTATTCTACATATTCTTGTTCTCCTTTGCTTCAAGGTGAGGAACTCAAAGAAAAATCAAGTTTCCTTCATGTTTGGGTTTGTCCGAAAATTAACCTCACCATGGTGTCTTTACCTTGCTTGTTTAGCTTCATTTGAATCTTCCAAGGGCTAGGAGGAGTCCTCTCTTGATATATATTCAACTCTCTTTCCATTCCAAGGTAAAACAATCATGTTAATACCTTAGATATATATGTAACTAGGGTTTACAAAGAGATAAAGCTTAAAGCTTATATACTCATTTCAATGTTGGTATATTGCTTAGTTGTTGACAAGGAAGGAAATGCCTACCGTTCTACAGGAAACAAGAAAGAAATTTGTGAGGAAAGAGGTAAACAAGCTATCTCAATGTGGTTTAATGCCTTAGGAGAAATAGCTTATAATGCTTGTTAAAATACCTAAGGAGCCAATGGTGAATGAGCTAGTAAAATACTCTCAGGTTTATTAAAGAATATGTTTTTGGGTGTATTTGCAGGTCAAAGGCATTATTATGTGGGAAATTCAGTGTTTAAGGTTTATGCATTTAAGGGCCTAAGTGCCAAGCAATTTAAGTTATGCACTATATTGTGATGTAGTGCCAATGTGTGAAGTTTGTGTATAAAATGTGTTTGATGGATTTTAGGTGTTCTTGGTGAATTAAGGTAGAAACCTAAGTGTTTGGATGTGGGTATATACTAAGAAGCTATGGCCAAATTTGGGATATGTGTAAGAAGTTCTAAGTGTTTAAAGTGAGTTTTGGTGAACTAGGAAGGATTAAGGTGAATGATGTTTACTTGAGAGGGAAACATGTATTAAGTGATTAAGAGTGATGCAAGGACTTAGGCATTATCTGGAAGTTTTAGAAATCTATGGGTTTTCTTAAGATGTATTTAAGTCTTGGAGGAGTTGTTTAAGGTTTAGGTAAGGTTGGTGTTTTACAAGAATAAATGATGTTTAGCAAGGTTTTGAGTAAGGAGTTTTAAAGAAGGTTGTGAAAAGGAGATTAGTTCTGTAGTAAGAAGAAGTTGAGAAGATGATGTTAAGGTGTAGAGGAAACACCTTGGTATTGTGGTCTATATAGGTGAAATGCCACCTAGAAATCATAAGGAGAAAACATTGTAAGTGTTAGGAATTTGTGGAGATGTAAAAAGGTTTAAGGAATTAGGAAAAATAGTTTTTGTGAGTTTTAAGAATATCTTAAGGGTGTGTTTGAAGTGCCAAATGATGTTAGAACACATTAAGAGGCCTTAGGATAAGTTTGGTGAAGATTTGACAAAGTTTGGGTAAGTTTAGGAGGCGACCGACCCAGGGCCGACCCAGTTTGTGGTCGGTCAGCCTCTGTAAAATGTTAGGAATGTGTTCGGTAATGGACCGACCAGAATGGTGGGTCGGACGTGGTCGGTCGGGCAAGTTTCAAAGGAAGGAAAATGTTCGCACATGGACCGACCCAGAATGGTTGGTCGGACGTGGTCGGACGGCATGTTTATAAGGAGGAAAAAGGGTCTGTAATGGACCGACCCAGTTGTGGGTCGTCGGTGGTCGGTCGGACCAAAAACATGTTTAAGGTTATGAGATGATTGTGATGATGGGGATTGGTAGGTAATGATGTTATAAGGATGAGGCATGTTAGGTGAGTTTTAGTGACAATAAGGGTTAAAAGTTGTATTAAAATGTGATAGTAAAACAAGTTAAAAATGCTAAGTTATGTAACTAAGTTACGGGGAAAAATTAAGCATTGACATTAAATGATCAAGCAAACCCCGATGTTATAAAAACACATGTGATGTTCCAGTTGTTCGGAAATTCGCTCGAGGAACATAAATGGACAGGATAAGTGGACCCCGGTGACAGGTATGGTTTTCTTGCAACCTGTGTCCTACGGATTACACCGGCTTGTATGCCAATGTGTTTTTCTGTATGTTGCCACTTATGATATAAATCTGAACGAGTTTACAGTCATTATTGCTATTGTATGTTTCGTGCCGATACCGGTAACCTCTAAGCGCTTGAAGGGCTAGTTAACCACTATTAGGTAAACGTAGGAACGGTATCCGGTAACAACGTTTCCGACTTAAGGAACGTTCTAACCACGGCTATGCGTGAGTTGGTTATGTGATGTTTGTGCGTGATGTTTGTATGTGATGTATGACTCTCTCCTCCCTTGTGTGCTTAACTCGGTTATGATACCGTATGGCGTGTGGTTTGGTAGCTCCGTAATGGATCTCTAACTACTTATTTATAAGAGTCTATGGGCTAATGGGGGGTGAGGAGTCCGATTGTTTCCGGCCACGCGTGTGATGGTGGGGGTCGTTTCATGTCCAGTTCGGCTCCCTTGGTGTATGTTTAGTGGTATTCCAATTTGGTTTCAACCTTCCCTTAGCTTATCCCAAAGCTAGTTTACTGACTCACGTCGGGCCATAGGGGCATACTGTGTTGTTTGGTGTGCTTGGGATCACTATATCCGACACACCTTGGGTTAAGTCAACCGTTCAAATAACAGGATGGTGATGAGGTAATTAACGAGCTTGGTATGAGTTTGGCACAATCTCTTGCTCATGGTATGGACTACTATGATGGAAGGTTCCTTGTGAGAACCGAATTTATGATGATATTATTGTTTTTGATATGCAAAACCTTGCTATGCTTTGGCTTATATATATATTGGACGTTTTAAATGAATGCGATGTGGTCATGTGTCCGTCGAGACAAGAAAGGGTTGTTATGTTCGTTATGTGTAGGATGAGTTATGTTGTAGGATATGGAATGTGTGGATCATGGAAATGAATCCCAGTTTGTGACAAGAGGCATTTAAGGATAACCCGATTAATGGGTACATGCCGTTCGTTAAGGAAGTAGCTCCGTTAGAGGAGAGCCACTCTAGGGTTTAAGGAATCATTGGATGGTTGGTTAAGTGTGGATGTTTTGGTTATAGGTGGAGCCCATTGAGGCGAAACTTATGTGAGACATATTAATGGTTTGTATGCATGAATTAAATATAATCAACTGCATGCTAAGACGACAATTAGTCGTGCGTGGCCCGTAGCATGCGGGCTGCGGGATTACCATACCAGCAAAGGTGCTGAGCCCCTTGGGCCACCCCTTTCTCTTCTTTTCCTATTTGCAGGTACGAAGTGCTGGAAGCCGTTCGAGAGTAGGACGGGTAGTCTTGTGCATGGGTAAACTTTTAAGTGTATGTATACAGTAGGTTAGTAAAGACCGAAGTTGTTGTCGGCAATAGTTTATAAATACTCGGTACAGGGGAAGTGTATGTAGATAATAAATGTTGAAGATGGAATGAGGATTGTATTGGTAGTGCTCGGGAATTAGTCCATCAGACCGATACAAATGTACATGTATTAGCCTTGTTTAGCCACGTGTGGTTAACAGCGTGTAACACCATTGGAATAAGTAATGCGATGTGTTGAGTTTCCGCTGCAGGTTTGTTATTATGTGATGGGTTGGATGGGGTGTTACATCATAGGAGTCATTAACTCATGTATAAATTATTGTAATGTCTTATATAAATTCTTAGCTCAAAATAAAGCATTTTTGCCCAAGACAATTCGGCCTAAATTGATTTGTAACATAGATAATTTTTGTGACACAAAAATGTGTCTTAAGGTAAATATTTTCTATATATGTTATAGTTTATATTTTTGGCATATAAAACCATATAGTTTCGGTATTAATACCTAAGAGGTGTACATAATTTTTGTACAATTTTTAGAAGCTTAACAAAGCTTATAATATAAGGATTTACTTAGTGAACTTACTTCTTTAACAAAGGTGGTTAAGTGCTTGAACTTCTTCTTGAATCTCCAAGCTTTCTCCTAGGTAAACTTGATGTTCCTCTTCGGTTTTATGCAAGAGGTGAAGGTGTTTAGGAGTTAGATCTTGAATAAAGATCTTAAGTAGATTTGGAAGTAGTTTTATAAGACTTTACCTTAGACTTTGCTCCTTATAAATTCGCCACTCCTAAGGTAGATGAAGAACAAGTTTTCCTTCATCAAAATGAAGAAGAAAAGAGACTTAGAAGAGGTAGAACTTGGTTACACACAAAATGTGTTTTAAGGATTTCCAAGCTTTAAAACCTACCTTGAGATGCTCCTTGGTTTAATGTTGGTTTGGACAATCTCCTTGGAGAACTAAGTGAAGCCGAACACACCTTGTTATGCTAGGAAGAGTTTTGCTTCAAGACTTGCCAAGAAATGCAAGGAATTTACCTTAAAGATGAAGATAGAAGTTAAATCTCCATTAATGGACTTAAGAGCTTCAAAGGAAGAAGATGAAGCTAGAAGAGAGAGAAAGAGCCTTACCAATTCGTTGATGAAGAGTGCAAGGAGGGAAATGTGACTAAACTTACGTATAAGGTAAGAATTGCACTTTGGAATTGATTTTTGTTTTGTCAATTTTTAATGTCAATTGACAATGCTTTTTCCTTAGTTTATTGCATGAGTTATTGGCTCAATAAATGCCTCCTTTCCAGCATTGAAATCGGCCATGATGAGGGACAAGGCAAGGTGGAGCAAAAATAATGCAAACTAGAAGACATGAGAAAAGGTAAGGTATCTTCTTTTGATTTTTCTAAGTTAATGAATTGTCTTCTTCCTCATTGTCTTGCACGAATTGGAGGTCTGAATGGGGCTCAAAAACCGGCCAAGAAGAACCAAGGAAGAACATGGAAGATAGCTTAGTTTGTAAGAAAAGCAAAAGAAGGAATCTTAGATCTACTTTTGCCTTTTTGCTTTTGTTTTCTTCCTAGCTCACATGTGCTTGCTCAATGACCTAATTTCGACAGCTCTCTGGTCAAATGAGACCTACATACTTAGACATTAGTATATAACACATGGGATGATGAGTCATCATATTCTAAGCCTTTTATAAATTTTTAAAGCAAATTTTATACTAGTTTTTGCCCTTAAAATCGGCCCCTATAGAGAGCCTTGTTGACTAGTCACACCAACTGATTTAGAAGGTCATTTTAACCCTTTTTAGATTACCAATTCGTGGCATGTCAAAAACTACAAGGTAATTGCGTAAAACGCATTTTCGTGACACCCGAAGGTGTGTTTTTTGTGCTCTAAGGAAATTTTGGGAAACCAATTGTTCTCATGAGTTCCAAGTGTTTGTAAACACTTATTATAGTAAATAAACATATATTAAGATGTTACATTGAGTTATATGAGGTTACATCAACCCATGACATAATTTACGGGCCATCGGACACTCCCGGGCAAAAAGGAGCGCTAAGAAATCTCCCTGTGTTTCTTGTTGAATTTTGTGAAACCACTTCGTGGGTTCTCTTTATAATGGTTAATATTGATGTTAGGAGCTCAAGGAATTAATTTATAGGAGTTCGTGCCACCTCGCACTCCTCCGAACTTTCGTGCTTTAAGGACGTGCGTGAGCACTCCGAGCGTTGCGTTTTGACTGAATATAGCTTAGGGAATATATTTTATATATTCATATATATAATTGGTTAAACCATTTGGTTTGGGTTTATAAAGTCATACAAGGTCATGTTTGGACCATATGCTCTAAGGCGTTTTAGCGTTTAAGGAAACGGACTATGTACGTAACGTTCCCTGCAATGGGTTGCATGCGTACGTGAAATGATTTATATTGGATTATATTCCATAATAAGATTTAATAATATTATTTAGATTTGGGGTATTTCAGAGAGTAAGGATCAAGGAACGAGAGTGAACCAAAGGAACAAGGGAACACCCGGTAAAGTAAATTCCAGTAAAAAGGTGTGATTTCTTTATGCTCTGTATCCTAAACCTGGTTACCCCGATTTGTGTGCTTATTTGATCACCTAAATAAGATAAATGCATGAATCGGACTATGCACTTACTTGTGCTTTCTTTAGGTTGTTCTTGATGTATATTGTCTTGAACACTAGTTTGTATAATTCATGAAATATATGAATGATGATGAAGTGAATTTGTATCTTGTAGCGTACTTGTGTATTGTATTGTATTTGTATGGATGTGTATATGAGCAATGTATTTGTGGATGTGGCTTGGATGTGTGACTTCTACTAATTCCTAACTACCTAACTCCTAACGTATTGGGTAAATTGGAATGAGTAGAAGTCCGATATAGTTTCAGCCACGCGTGAAGATGAGGAGACACAAGAGGTTGGATCTGATTCCTGGTTCTTAAGCTGGTCCACGGCCCAAACCCCTTAAATGGGTAGCATCCTGGATTAGTGAACCAAGTAAATCCTGGTGGTGGGACAGAGTAGTCCCCGAGCTGGAGGTCCCGACGACTTGACTTGAGTAAGTAGTAAGTAAAGTAAGTATTGTATGAGTAATGGTCTTGGCTTGTGTAAGTCATTGACCCCGAGTAAAAGTATTGGGTATTGTGTATGTATTGAGTATGGAATGTGTATGTATTGAGTATGGAATGTTTATGTATTGAGTATGTACTGTGTATGCGTATGACAGGAAAGGTAAGTAAGTATCAATTGGCTTGTATGGACTACCTTGTATGTATTTGAATGTAAGTATGTATTACTTGTGTAGTATTGATTTGGTATGAATGGAAGCATGTATGTATGTATGTATTTTGTAAAATGAATTGCATGTATTCGACCAAGTGGTCGGCGTACCCTCGCTAGTACGCGGGGTATGCGGAAGTCATATGCAGCGAAAGCTGAGCCCCTAGGGGCAACGTTTTTAGTGTGCAGGTACCCGAAGCGGACATGGTCGTAGTAAGAGACCGGTGACAATGTAGATTGTAGAGAATGGTATTGAACTTGTAGCCTTGAAGTAGTAGTGTACCAAGGGGGTACACCTTATGTATTGTAAGCATGTAGATGTAGACTCTTAGTGAGTATGTATGAACTTGGAAAAAGTATTGTATTTGTATTTGGAGCTTAGTAGACTCGATATGTACATTGTATTTTATGGTATTGTAATGGAGTAATGTGTTGAATGGAGCATTGTAGTATTTGATTGGTAAATGGAGTATGTATTGTAGATGTGTAGTACTCAGGATTCCGGTCCATCAACCGATGCTGTATGTAGTAGTAGTAGCCTTGTTAGTCACGTGGGTGGCTAACGGTGTTGTATCATCCACCATTGTGTAAGTAAGTATCTGCTGCGAAGATATGTAAGTATGTTGTGATTGGACGGCAATGACGGTATTAGCGGTAGGGGTGTTACATAAAGTGGTATCAGAGTGAAGTAATCGCTCTGATGACTGGAAATACAGAGTTTAGGAATACCGAGTTAGGAATTAGAAGCTTAGGGCTAAGGGCTGAGTGTTAGCATGAGAGAGATGCTAGTTAGGAACTCCCTGTGTACCGGATACCTACAATATCAGACCCGCCCTCCACAAACCCACGATATAACTTGGGAAAGAACGCCAGAGAGAAGAAAAGTCCTCTCATGCTCGGGAAAACCCGATCTGGCAGTTGTGAAATCACCATACTGTAAACAAGAACCGACATGTAGTAGATTCCAAGAACTGGAAGTCCCGGAGATGGATCCCGGTTGAACAACAATACCCATTCAATAGCGGTTGAATGAGCACTCCGACCATATGGAGACTACAACTTACAACAGCATGGGGCGACATGCTTAGCAGTTGCGAAACCTGGCTAATCAACCAGCAGCAGGAAAAGGAGCACTAAGCGTGCAACGGCGCGGAAGGAAGAACAATAACAAAACCCGAGACACAAGTCTACGGGACAGTAATAGCTAAACAACACCCTCAACAGTATGCTAGCTGGCTAAGGACATAGTCGGGAGTGGGTAACTCCAAAATTACAACGCCAGAAGGTTGCAATACCAGGTAAACATAGCTTAGACAGCTACGAGAACATCCACGGGATATAATCCGATAGGACTATAATGGTAGTGCCTAAACAAACTAAGGCTCAATAACCACGGTAAACCAGTGGGACGAGCAACAAGGAGAAACACAAGGCAAATCAATAAGGATCTCCAAGGATTGGAGAAGTACCCCTATCAAGGACAACCATGTCCAGATCACTGAGAAGCTACCAAAAAGATCAAGTATCCCAAACATAGATCAATAAGATCAAGGGAAGAGTCAACAAGACTATCAACACAAGTGGAAACCATACCAAGACCGGTATAGGTTTACCCAAAAACCAACAGTACCACACACTTGCCACGGCAAGTGCAGTAAGGACAGAAAATGTGTAGAGGAACTCTAACACACATAGGTACATAGTAAGGTACCGTGACAACAATGAAGCAACTACGGGATTAAACATCCTAAACTGGAAGAATGAAAACTTGGGAGGGCCTAACGGCCTGACCATTGTATTAAGGACATACCAGTCAGCAAGAATCTGGACTTGGACAAGACCTCAGACATGGCTATACCATGAAGGAACTTCTTTGACACCGAACTATGATTTTAAACCCTGAAATTTTCTTTCAAAACCACAACCTTTCTTTAAAACCTTGGATATTAAAACCAAACCAACAGAACTACGGTGAGTATCATAGAATGATATAAGAGGAGTTGTGTAACACCCCTACAACAATAAAACAACAGCGGAAAATAAACTAAAGGTGCTACAGACCATCGGGCTCCAAACACCCGGTACCAACCTCACCAATTACAACCTTTACAATTAACTAAGTTACGGTCTGAACTTCGAGAAAACTTAACATAAACATAACAACAATAAAACACATTCGCTCTCCATAGACCTAATCCCATCCCAATCACTCATGCTCGGCGTGGCTGCCTGTAAGTCAATTTGTACCTGCAAGATGAAACCAAGCAGCCCACCCCGAGAGGGGCGGGTCAGTTCCCTGGAATGGAACTGGTACAATTCTCCAAAAATAAACTTATAAAATAACTCTTCAAAATAAACAGTAACATGAAAACAAACTCTTAAAAGTAAAACAGAGATAAAGCACTTCAAAACAATCAAGTTAAAGAGAAGAGAAAACAAGACAAAGATAGAGATAGAGAACTTCCAAACCAAGTCATCCACTTAAGT
The DNA here is from genome assembly GCA_023374045.1 of Limonium bicolor. NCBI lineage: Eukaryota > Viridiplantae > Streptophyta > Magnoliopsida > Caryophyllales > Plumbaginaceae > Limonium > Limonium bicolor. Next base: position 8,652 of record JAIOTZ010001239.1, on the reverse strand, counting down.
AGTCACACCACATAGTTAGTAAGCATCCATTGTTGATGTTAGAACCAATTCTGGTTAAGAAGAGAAAGACTTAAGTAGTCACAAGGACTAGGAGTGACATTAATATCCATAACCCGTGGTAGACAGTTTATGTCTCCACCATTTCAGAAGATGATTCCCATAGACAAAATATACTCAAGAGTGGAATAAACCAATGGGAGAGATGGCCCCCACCGCCAGTCAGTTGTCACAAGGACGAGGTAAACAGACCTCCGCTGTCAGTTATCACAAGGACGAGGTAAACAGACCTCCGCTGTCAGTTGTCCAGATGGACGAGGTATAGCAGACCTCCGCTGCCACCGACCCGTTCTCAGTCATTGGTGAAAAGTGTGTGCACCACTTAATAGAAATAATCCATACTCAATACCAAGAATAACACTTTCCCATATTCCCATTAGATTTTTAACTGCACGAGAGCAATACCAAAACACTCAGTCCTATAGAGTGCAGAGGCGTAAACCCTCAACAATTAATATCCAATAGAAAGAATCCATCTCCAATAAGGCTGATCAAACTCGACTCATGGTTGAAACATTACCCATTATCCAAAGGAAGAATTACCACTACCAGATATTTCCTATATTCCCAGTCACCCCACTAGATCATTAACTGCACAAGAGCAATACCAAAACACTCAGTCCTACAGAGTGTAGAAGCGTAAACCCCTGGCAGTTAATATCTAATGAAAAATTAGATAGGAGGAACCAATAACCAAGGAAGTTTCACATTCAAGCTCAGTTAGTCACATCAAGCTCAGTTAGTCACACAACAGTCACATTTTGAAATCCATTCAAGATCAGTCAGTGTTCCAAAACATTCCATAAAGTCCATCAGCAAAAGTATCGAGTACGAGAAATCGTACAAAACATTCCATAGAGTCCAAAACACAACAAGCTGAGTACGAGAAATCGTACCTGGGTAACGCTGTAGCAGTTCTAGTCAACTTGCACAAACAATCAACAACTCTGAAGAATATTAAAGGTAGTCTATCATCAATCACTTGTAGCCTAAGTTAAGCTTAAATAAACTCCTTACTCTTATTCCAAAGTCTCAATTGTCTTTAAGCCCTCACTTATGTGTTATGTATAATCTTTGAGTTATTTGAGAACGTTGTATAGCCTAAGGTGGTAAGACCAAGGAATGTATCTTATTAACACCTGCTAACTGACCACTCCTATCCACTTTATTCATATTTAACCACAATCCTCACATTCAAGACTTTTGAGACCTTTATAACACAAATGTGTTTACATTATATAACTAAATCTAAGAATTCCAAGAGTAATCTTAAGCTGAATACCTTTATTCTCAATTTAGAATAAACATTGTATTATGACCTATGATGGATTCATCCCATACACTATACTATTATTTCACAATGTAATGATTATGTATTTTATCAATATCTACTAGATAATCCATTGTGATTAAGTTTTCCCCTTAACTTAATTAAGATCTACATCTTGTATATTGGAATCATAATGTTGTAGATACAATTTGTTATAACTTAATTGAGCCACTAAACTCAATTATCATATCCTTAGTTCAGAATGACTTCCCATTATAACCGTCTAATAATCTTGCCATAGGATGTTGAATTACCTCTCATATTGAAACAACTATTATAGTTAACTTAGACTTATCGAACTCTTACATTTAGTATTCACAAGGTACATTATTTGCTAATTATTACCTATATAATAAGGTGTTTAAATATAACCTTTTATGTATCCTTACTTACCTTTAATCTCCTAAATGTTTTATTTTTACACACATACACTCTATAGACTATGTATAATCCTTTTGTACTAAACTTCAATAAACTTAAGCCTTAAATATGTTTTAAATTGTTTTACAAAGCCTAAGGTTTCAAAGGAATAACTTAATAAATTAATTCCCTTTATTGTATTTAGGATGGACAATATATCTACATAGAGTAGAATTTATCAAAGAATTAAATTCTGGTTCGTAAGCGAAATTGTTAGTTATATGAAAATTCTCATATTTTATATTCAAATAACCTATCATTAATTCCCATTACCGTAAAGTATAAATATAATATCTGATGTAACTTAGTTTTATCTAATAAAAGGTTCAAAGGTTTTAAGTATCAAATTCCTATTTATAAACCTTCTATAAATTCTAACTACTAAATACCTCACTTAATTGTAAACTCACATCCTAAGTATTGGTAATAAATATTATAAATGTATTTCATATGGCTTATGTAATGCCGAGAAACTTAAGGATTATTATTTAGATAAATTTCCAAATCATAGTTTAATATAGTTTTATATCATAACCCTTTAATGATTTTATCTTAAAACATTAAGTTATATTCCAATACCATAAATGTTAAGAAATGATTAAATCTAGACTTACTAATCCACCTCACATTTAGATGTAAAAGTATTTTATTTATTTTTATTGTTTATATATTAAGAACATTTAGATGTAAAAGTATTACATTTATTCATTAATTATATAGTAAGTTCTATTTGTGTAAAATCTAATTACAAATATTCCTAAGTCCCAACTTATTTACCTAACCAAATTATAGATTTACATTATGGTCTTTGACAAATAATATTACACATGTATTCTAATATGGTTTATATAAATCTTAGAAATCCAAGATAACTCTTTAAGCTCAATTTCATAACCATAATTCAATACTAGCTCATATAATTCTTTTAATAGTATTATGTATAGGTTTAGTTTAACTTATTAATTCCTTCATATTCTATTTGCTATAAGGTATTTTATGCCTTTTATTTATGTATTTATCGTATATGTATACTAGGATTTATTCAAGACATTCTTTATGTAGTTTTATTGCATTTAATTATTTATATTAACTTTTACATATATCTACATCCGAAATATGGTTTATAAAATAAAGTATTTTCCTTAGTTTCAATTAGGTATATTAACCACCATACTATATAACTAATATACATGTAGATTAATTTAGTTCCTTGATTTAACCTAAGTTACTATTTTATTCCATTTTATATATGTATATTTTCCTTAGTTTAAATTAAAAATATTAACTCCCATATAATATAATAAATAAAACGTAAAGATAATTAAATTCTTTGTTTTAACATAAGTTCCTATTTTTAAATCTACCATATAAGTATATATATACATATATGTAAATAATTTCACTTCTCATATAAACTAATACCCAAACATTTATAAACTTACTGTTATAAAATGTTAATTTAGTTTTCCTTATTTTCCCGAGCTTAAAAGTTAATTAACAAACCATACTTTAATTTTGGTTACATTAAAAACCTTATATTATACTCCCTCCTATTCATTATATTTGACGTTTTAGCAGTACGTGTTATATTCTAAATTGAAATACCCCGAACTTAAATATGGTGACTTTATTATTTTAATATAGTATTTAAGGGCCTAAAGGTGCCTAAGTAATTTTTGGTAAGGAAAATAAATCCAAAAGAAACGAGAAAAACGCTTAGAAAGCGGAAAACGCCAAAATGAGCGTTTAATTAACCATAAGAGGCACGAGACCTCGGTTATAGTATTGTAAGGATTCCTAAGGCTTATTCATGCCTAATTAGTATACGGGAATGATTCCCGAAGAAAACGAATCCAAAGAAAGTATTAAAACGCTAATAGAGCATTAGCGCACGTTTCACGAGGAAACTCGAAAGCGTGATTTTAAGTGGTCGAACAGACCTGTAAAAATTGTAAATCATTAAATAATAAATATTAAGCAATTACGGAAGCTTAATAATCAGTAAAAATGATTAAACGAGAAATTCCGGAAAACGGACCCGGTTAGTGAATAGTATCGAAACCGGGTGAAATAACGAGCGTTTTCTGTAAAAGACGAAAAACGCTCCAGCTAGTAAGACAGTGAGGGCCGGTTTTTAACAGGTAGATAAACCCCTCTCACACACACACACTAGCTAGACAAATAATGAGTCAAAAAGCAAGATAAAATAAAAAAAAAGTACAAAAGTAACTTACCTTTTCTCTCTCCCCCTCATTTCTCTCTTCTCTCTCCTTCCCTCCTTCCTTCTCCATCGGCTGCTCCCTCTCTCTCTGTTGGGTGGCGATTTTGAAGCCCCCAAAGGAAGCTCCCATGGCTTCCTCACTTTCCTCCACAAGCTCTAGCTACATGAGAGCCCCAAATGCAAAATAAATTACATATTTGTAATCCCCTCATCCTCCTCTACATTTCTATCTTTTCAAAATTCAAAAAGGATGAGTTTCGTTTTTATGGGTTTTCCCCATTTGAGGAGAAAAGCACACCATTGTGAAGCTTGGAGCCTCCTCTTTCCAACAAGGTAAAAATCTCCATGAAAGATCTCACTTTTCTCCATCTCCTTGGTTTGGCCGATTTTGCCCTCCTTATAATGCCTTGTTTTTCCTCTTGTTTTGGAGCTTTGCTTCAACCCTCCAATGGTGGTGAGAACACCTTCTTGAACCAAGGGCTAAAGCCCCCCTAAAGCACTCTAAAGGTAAACCCTAGAAATTGTATTTTGAACACTTCAATGAACTAGCATAAATCTAAGGGTTAGTGAATTAATTATGCTTGTTTTATGTGCTTGGGGTGATGGGAATGGAGTTTGGCAACTCCATTCCCCATGTGATCGGTTTGAGCAAGAAAGAGAGAAGAAGGATTGGAAAGGAAAGAAGGAAAATAAAAGCTCAAGGTAAGAGCTCCTTCCTAATGTAAATTTTATTGCATTAGTGTAATGGGAATGGGCAAAACATTTAAAGAACCCAAAACCTTGTACTAGTATTGAGAATTGTGAAACTTGTGTATTTAAGAGTAAGTATGTGGATTGTAGGCCTTAGAGCCAAGCATAATTGTATATGTGTATTGGTATTGTGATTGAAGGAGTATTGTTGTATTGGGATTGTATATGTGTGCTGGTAGAACCCTTGTGGTTTGGCTAGAATAGGTATGAATTTGATGAGAAAGGATGTGTGTGAATAAGTAAGGAAAGTAGATGAGTTATGGCAAAATTTCGGTAGGAATTGTGCATTAAGGAATGACTTGGTGAATGGGAAAAACCAAGGTATGTATTGGGGATAGTAAGGATGTTTGGAAGCCATGGAAAGGTGATAGTATGTGGAGTTAAGCTACAAAATCTGTAGCAAGGGAGGCATCAAAATGTATTGTGAAACTAGGAAGAATTTAATGTGCAGAATTTGGAAAAAAAAGGAGTGTTGGAACTTGGGTATAGAAAGTGTATTGACTTGGGGATGAATTGGTATGGTAAGTAGAGATATGTAGAATGCTAGGAATGACATTGGTTGAGGAAGTATTGGATGGAGAATTGAGTTGTAAAATCTGTAGCATTAGAGAATGAAAAACTGTTGTAGGTGTTGAAAGGAGGTGAGGAAATTGTGTAAATTGTCTCATGGATTTAGTAATGGAATTGGTGGACGAAATGAGGTATTTTAGGAAGCCTAAATGGCATTATATCATGTGGGATTACATGTAGAAAGATTGGGGAAGGAATGGGTAAGGAAAGAATTGAGAAACAAAGTCTGTAGCAGAGTTCTGCTACCGACCGACCCAGAGTCTGGGTCGGACCGTGGGTCGGTCGGAGCTTAGGTAACGAAAATAAACCTCTCGGGAATGGACCGACCCAGGGGCCGTGGGTCGGACGTGGGTCGGTCGGACTCGAATTTTCTGTTGTCGAAGTTTCGCACTTCGACCGACCCAGAGGTGGGTCGGTCGGTGGGTCGGTCGGAGCTTGGACAACAGACCCGAAACTCTCGGCAATGGACCGACCCAGAGGTGTATGGGTCGGTCGGAACAGTTCTGGGTCGGTCGGGACAATTTCAGAAGACGGAAAACTTACTGGAATGGACCGACCCAAAGGGTTGGGTCGGTCGGTGGGTCGGTCGGCCCTAACTTATAAAAAAAAAAAAAAAAATAGTAACATAGTAATCATATGTATGTATATATAGGATATATACATATATAAAGGACCTTGGTAATACACCATTAGTGTAACATTAATGGTAAAGCAATAAGTATGTAAATGGGAAACAAGTAAGAGGATTAGTAAGGAAGTGGTAAGTGTAAGAACGTTAAGTACACCGGGATAACGGGGTAAATACGGGAGTAGCGATTATTTGTGTATTGTAAGATATAGTATTAATAATGTTGGAACATTATCAGAGGGACAAGTGTGAACCAAGGAACGAGGGAACACACGGTAGAGCTAACCCCGGTGAAAGGTATGATTTTCTCATGCCCCACGTGCTAACCGAGTTACATTGATTTGTGTGCTGTATGCCGGCTAATCAAGACTAAAGCATGAAAACGGTTTATTGCCTTTCTTTGCGTGTCTTGCTGTATGTTGCATGAGCTAACCTTTCTTGAATTGATTGTGTGGCTTACTTGGTGCGTAGATCGACTCCTAGATGAGTCTTGTATGTAATGACTCGTAGTAAGAGTCTTATTGTGAGACAATGGAACAATAACAACGCACTAAACTATCGAATCACAACGATAACGCAACCCAATAAACTCACTAGAATGTGAGAGAGTGTACGGGAGTAACAACCTCCCGATGACGATAGAAGAATCGAAATGAATAATCCACACACAATAAGTAGTGGAAGTAAGTAAGTAACCTCTGGTAGAGGAACTAATCTTGGTACAAATATGAACCATGAGAGTAGTGAAGAATGATGAGGGATCTCCAAACCCCTTAGTAATTGGTCGACCCATTATGAGAGGACCCGACTAATGTAAGTATGTCCCGTATATGAGAGTATCCGATATGTTGGGGAAACCCTTAAACCTGAGGATACTAGACAGTAGTAATTCCCTAAGCCAGTGGAGGTTATCGAGAGAGATACTTCTAGGCTAATCTGTAAAATGTATTATACTCTGAGAGAGAGATGTTGGGAATACGAGTAGTCCGGTAGTACGGACATTTGAGTATTTGAGGAGCTGATGCTACAGCCCTCGTATCGTAGGTCCGGTGGCGAGTCTTCTGTATGACTCAGCCAGAGGCCAAAGTATGAGTAATGAGTATTGCGTATGTATGAGAAGTAATGAGTACTGAGTAGAAGTGAGTACGAGTATGTAAGGAGTATCAAGTATTGAGTATGTATGAGTAGTATAAGTATTGAGTACGTATAAGTAAGTAAGGATACTGAGTAGCGAGTATGCACAAGCATTAGTAACGAGTATGGAGTAAAGAGCGTGTACGAGTAAAGTATCGAACATGGAGTGTCGAGTATGTAAGAGTAAAGAGTAGGTATGAGTAGAGTAATGAATATCGGACAACCCCGAAGTAGCAACGAGCAAGTAATTATACGAACGGTGGACTATAGAATTGTCTTCCTTGGTAAGTATTGTACCTTGTATGCGTATGTAATTATTGATGAACGTACTGTATAGTAATGGTAGTATGTATGTGTGCATGTAAAATGAACTCCATGTATATTCGACCCCAAAGTAGTCGATGTACCGCGGTTAGCACGCGGTATATGCGAAGGTCATGCGCAGCGTAAGCTGACCCCCTCGGGGGACCATTTTTAGTGTGCAGGTACCCGAAGCTGATCACCGTTCGAGAGAGTAGGACGGGGACTGCTACATAAGCATGGGCAGTTGTACAGTAGGGATTCATACTTGTATTGTAATGCGAATTTTGGGAAGCTTAAACTGTATTGGTAACTTAAGGATCTTAGTGTACTCGGTATGGAATGTATTGGAGTTGTAATTGGAATGAGGATGAGTATGCAATGGGAAGTAGTGTAATGTGTAGAGTACTCGGTATGTTCATATTCATCAGACCGATAGTATGTAGTATTGTAACTCGCCTTGTCAGTCACGTGGGTGACTAACGGCATTGTACACCCTCCGTTGAGTAAGTATTATCCGCTGCGAAGGTAAGTATGGTACAGTAATGACGGTATTAGCGGTAGGGGTGTTACATAAATATTTGACGTTCTATAGTTTAACTCTCATTTTTTTCCAATTATGCCCTCAAAGGAAGTAGCATAAACACGCGTGAAAAGGGGAATTATTTTTCATGTAAACGTTGCCTCGTTTCCCTGCCATCCGACTAACTCACTCAACTTTTGATTAGACTATCTTTTTAAAATAAAAAATGCTCATGGTGTGATAAAGAAAGCTCACTTTTGTGTTTTCCAATGGAAGATAAAAGATTAGCATGCAGCAACGAACAAAAGTACCGCTTATTATTTTATTATTCAAACTGACCCACCTACAATTATTAAGGGTAGTGTAGGTAGAAAAAACTTTCCTTAATAATCGTGCATACCCACAAAACGTCAAATATAATGAATAGGAGGGAGTAGGTTATTCTTATGAAAAACTCATAAACACAATTTTTAAAACCTTTTACCATCGCCCAAAAATTCCCAAATTTAATATACAGTAACTATAACATTTTAGACATATTATAAAATTTTTATTTCATAAAAATATCTTTTTAATTTAGCCAAATAATTCCAGAAAACCCGTAACTTGCAAAAAATCATAACTTATGTTTAAAAACTCCAAAACCATAATAATTTACATGAAAATAAACTAGATTAAATAAGGAATCTATGGTTAAAATTTCAAGTCAAAATACCTTC
>JAIOTZ010001238.1:0-36915 GCA_023374045.1 Limonium bicolor | reverse complement strand
ATTTGAAGATCGCGGAAGGATTGAACTTTTGTAAATGGAATCATCCTTTTGTCATGATCATGCGCACCGGGTGGAAAACCGTAGTCGATGGGTCACATGGGTGATACTGGCGAGGGGAAGGAACGTAACAGAATAGCAATGGTTAAACTTGGATGGGCCAAAGTTGGGGCTTGTACACACTTTTGTTTGGGCCTATCCGCCGGTAACTAATATTGTGATTCTCCGCGTCATGTCGTTGGCTAGTAAGAAAAAGAAAATTCCACTGAGCTAGGGGTTGTAAAGTGGGAGCTGAACCCTAACTGATTCCTTCTGTTGGGTAGATGGGCAACAATCCATCTTCTTGGGTAATGGCAGTGGTGTGATTCTCTCAGGCGAAAGGGAGAGTATGGACCACTTGGGAATGGGAAGATAAAAAGCCTTCTTCCTTTTTTTTTGAGAAACTTAAAAAAAAAAAAAAAAAAAGAAAAGGGGAGAAGGCTCCTTTTCATACTGTTTTATATATATATATATATATATATATAAAAAATGTGTGTCACGACCCTCTTGGGCAAAAATAGAATACTCTCTTCTATGTCAAATATAAGTCCTTTTAGAATTATAATTTAAAGACATTGCTTCAACTTTTTCACTATTAGTTGAGGGTAGACTCTCTTTTCCTTGGCTCTCTTTTTGGGTCTCTAGTTGGTGACAGATTCTCTTTTCTTTTTCTTTGTGTCTCAATTTTTTTTTTAAGTCTTCTAGATCAAGAGCGTGGAGTTATGGGTCCTTTTTCAGATGGATTTTTTCTTTCCTTCTTGCATGCCAAAATTTTCTGAACGTTTGTATGAAAGAAATTGAAACGGAAATAGAAGATGATTTTGAGAATTTGGTAAGTATAAGCAAGGCGTTGGATTAGATTTGTTTTTATTAACGGAGCAGATGTGTCTAAAGACCACGGGTAAACTCCACCGAATATTAACCGTCATGCATTCTACTCAAGTCCTTTGCCACCGACTCATGCTCCGTTTTCCCAAACCAATGTTGTTAGTATTACCATCATCCATAGTTGCTTGCGTTTAGCAATTTTACAGAGGTTGATAGTTGCAACGTATTCGCAAAGTAGAAAGGTGACGAATGTGATCAGTGGTAGCCTAGTTGGATGTGCTTGCTTGTGGTTAGAGATAAAGCGATGCAAGGAGGGAACCGGGGAAAACCATGACGAAATTGTGTTGGTGTGAAGCAGCAAACGGAGGAGGGTTTGTGTTTGAGTGAGAAGAACACCTTGATTGAGCAGGCCAAAGAGGGTTTGTTTTTGCATGTGGTGAAGCAAAATCGTGATTCGTGGTGGATGGATTGAAATCAGTGAAGGGATCACTGATAGCTTTCAACCATAAGGAGGGTTGAATGGGTGATGATAGATTTTTTATTCTTCAGCACAATGATGATTGGTATTGAGTATTTTGTTGATGGAACTTGGAATAGAGAGAAGACAATCAACTTTCAAGAATTTCTGTTGTATTGATTTGTTTAACTTCCACATGAGAAATTTGCCTAATTTGTTCCCTAAAATTGAGAGGCAGGATTCTCTTTGAAACTCCTGTCCCAAATCTGGGAAATTTGCCCATACATCCAAGAAAGGTATCGCTTCCCTCGAAGTGTCAAAATTCCTGACCCATTTTGTGACCAGCCCAGATGTCGTGGTTGTTATGTTTTACAATAATTGAATTATATTTGTATCATTAAGTTTGTTAGGATATTTTCTAGATTATTGGTTATTAGATATTGTCTTTTGTTATTATCTTTTACTTTAAGTGTGGTAGTTAGTTGCTAGGCTCCTATTATTTATTTGTAACTTTGGATATGAGGAGATCAGAAATAACAAATCTCAATTTTCCTGAACTCTATCTCGTTTCTCTATACCTCTCGACCTTCATTCCTTCCCCTTCCGTGTCTGCAGAATTGCACCGCCACATTTGGTGCTTTCATTCCCTGACCTCACCTCACCTCCCCTTTTCAAATTCCTAACCCATCACAGTTATCACTTTACCACATCAAACAAACAAATCAACCCCACCATATTCTTTCCCTCGCGGCCTGCTTTGTTAAGCCAGCGCTGAAAGACCATCCAAACAATTTTCTTTCTTTTCTGGTACTCACACCAGCCACGCTTTCATATCCCACACCACTCAAACCTTGCACGGCAAAAATAAAATGAAATTCCCCGCCCATCTACCAATTCCATACTCTTCTAACCTCTACAATGGCTTCCGACGGTGCAACCACAAGATTCAAGGCTTTGGAGGATCAGAATATAAAAAAACACACGCTGTTAACGCCCTCGTGGCGGCACAACTCGAATTCAAGAACACCATACAGTCTCAATTGACCAATGTTATCAGCCGACTTGCGGCCATCGAGTCGCGCACAACTCATTCTGCGCACTCCCCCAACACAGCGGCAGCTTTCTCGTCATCGGCGCCCCGCCAATCCGGACCCAAACTTGAGATTTCATTCTTTACCGGCGAAAACGTCCATGGCTGGCTGTTTCAGGTTGAACGATTTTTCTCTTATCATATATACGCCTGACCAATGTCTCGACATCGCCGCGATGTATATGTCTGGACCGGCACTGGTTTGGTTCACCATCCAGCATCAAGCGCACCTGTTCACGTCTGGGACCAATTCAAACTCATCGTCCAAGAGCGCTTCGGTCCGACTGCTTCGAAGTCCGGAAGGGGCTTTGTACAAACTCACGTAGACAACGACGGTGGCTAAGTACACTGAAGCATTCGAAGCCTTACAATCCCGGGTTCCGAATCTGTCTCTCGCCAGCACTCTCAACTGCTACGTTTTCGACTTAAGAGACGACATTAGACGCGAAGTCCTTCTACTAAAACCAATCACCCTCATGTCAGCAGTTGGTTTGGCTTGTTCAATCGAGGAGAAACTTGTCGCCGCCGTTTCTACCCGCCCTTCGGATCGTCATCATATGGCGGACCGTCTGTGCCACCGCCGTTGGCTATGACTTCGCTCGGTGCTTCCCCAGTCGGCCGCCAGACACTAACCACCGCCCCTGCCTCATCCGATCCTGCCCGGACTCCCGTCCGCCGTCTCACGCCAGCAGAGGCTTTTGCCCGCCGGGAGAAGGGTTTATGCTACAACTGTGATGAGCGTTTTGTGCCAGGTCACCGTTGTAAAACCCGTCAATTTTTCTTGTTGGTTGCTGAGCCGTCCGACCCTGTTGACGAGCGCGTTCCCGTGCCAGATGTTTCCCCCTCCGATGCGGCCGATTCACCTCACCCATCAACATTTCGTTATTTCCACCTTGAGGACAAGGACGTTTGCGAAGGGGGAGGGAATGTGACCCAGCCCAGATGCCGTGGTTGTTATGTTTTACAATAATTGAATTCTTATTTGTTTATCATTAGTTTGTTAGGATATTTTCTAGATTATTGGTTATTAGATATTGTCTTTGTTGTTATCTTTCCTTTAAGTATGGCTAGTTAGTTGCTAGGCTCCTATTATTTATTTGTAACTTTTGATATGAGGAAGATCAAGAATAACAAATCTCAATTTTCCTGAACTCTATCTCGTTTCTCTCTACCTCTCGACCTTCCTTCCTTCCCCTTCCGTGTCTGCAGAATTGCACCGCCACACATTTTCACCGCCACACATTTTCTCACGGTCAAGTAATGGTCTGACACAATCACCTTCATTCAAGACGTAATCTCTATCCATTCTGTTGTCAAATTTGACTGAGTAATATCCATTACCCATGACCGCAAAATCAAACTTTCCTTTCAAACACCATCTTTGAACCATATGCTCGTACATGATATGGGTAGGAAAGGACTTACCTAACAGCTTTACTATTAGCGCATACCTCTAATCTTTCTTAATCTCTCTGAATATTTCCTGGGGAAAGTGAATTAGAGGGCAGAATTCGTCTCGATCAGTCTCGTCACCCAGCTGAGCCATTTCTTCATTTTCCGTCAAATCTTCATCAGAACTATCATCTTTCGGATCTTCTTTGTCCAGTATTTGTAGATACGATTCCTTGTGTGCTTCGCTGATGAGAGCATTTGCTGCACTCTGTCTCTCCTCATCCCATTCAGAGCTCATCCTTTTCTTTTTTCTCATCCATGCTCACTACACCATCATTTGATGTGTTGTGAAGAATTTAGCCAAAAGGTATCCAAGATTGATGGACTCGGTAGTGATTTTAGGTTTTCGGCTAGACACCGCGGCGGTGGAGAGCGAAGGGGTCAGTTTATCGTCGAGAGAACGGTTGGCCCTTTTCGTCTTTTGTATCAATATGGTTGATCCCTGCTAAACAGACTATCTTCATCAAAATCTCTTAACCGTCCCAAATATCCATAGTTCATCGTGGTCACAATCTGACAGCAACACTCCACCGCGCATGATGAAAGAAAAAAAAAATCCAAAATAACACTTTTTAAAAAATAAATATATATTATTCTACCTTCAAAACTAATTCTTAAAATAATATTACTACCTCCGTCCCGTCATAAGTGTCATGTTTGCTTTTTGGCACGTTTTTCCACCTCAATATTAAACATATATGGTAAAATAATTTTATAAAACTAAATTTTGTATTATATAGTTTATCATGTAATGAATCATATGCAAACTTAAATTTTCAAAATTAATTTATCTTATATCTGAAAAATTGAAATCAAACGACATGTCCAAAAAGTAAATAGGACGGTCAAGGTGGGACGGAGGGAGTATGTAAGAAGTCTTTTTCTCAAAATACGATTTCACTTATTTACCAGGTCACATCAGTATCCTAGTCAGCAAGCGAGAAAATAAAGAAATCATGTGTTCAAAATACTTTAGATTTCACCTTTAACTAAAACTTAAAAAATTCTAAGTGTTGGAGCACCACATATAGGTAGACCTGGCAATTTTGACCCAACCCGAAACCCAACCCGAACCCAACCCATATTTTTGCGGGTTAGGGTCTGGATTATTGACCCATCTATTTTTTGGGTTGGGTTAGGGTAATAAGCTAATTTTGTGGGTTGGGTTAGGGTAGATTTCATAACCCATGACCCAACCCGAAACCCGAAAATATATTTGATAAAATTAATTCACATTATATATATATATATTATTTTCAGATGAAACTATACCTTAGCCTTGAGCCCATGCAGTTGGACTATCCCACCTTTATAATATCATATATTTTAACCTAAACAACGGCCTAATAGTTGCATATCAACAAAGGGCCCAACCAAACCTTAACATAATGTTGAAAACCCAAATACTCTCGTCTTGTAGACTCACTTCCATTTTTCTTCTATACGTCGTTGTTCTGTCATGTTGCTCTCATCTCTGCCCAAGGTTTGTTTTTCCTATTCTCACTGCCATAGTTGTTCTTGAGAACATGTATGTTTAGATTGTCTAGAATGGTGAACAAAAGTTGGTGATATGTATTTTTTGTAAGTATGATCTTGATTATGAACCTCTTAGTGAATTCTGAAACCAACACAATACGGATATCATGCTACTAGAAGTTCCTCAACTGTTGGTACGATTAAGTTATTGTGATTTTACTTTTCTCAGGCATAAGCACTCTTTTAAACAGATGTAATTATTTTAAAAACTATTAGTCATAGTTTGAGGCCTTGAGCTCTCAGTTTATAAATTATTTCTAACTTTAGAAGATTGTCTTTAGTATATTTCTAATGCATAATGAAGATTTTCATTTCGTTCCCTCTTTATTAAGAACACTAGGATCATGTGCATATCTAGATAGGATTCCTCCCCAACAGTGGTAGAGCTTTATGCTCAGACTGATTAAACTTATGGAAGAAGTACATGTCATTCTATTCATGGGAAATGGTGTAGTACTTTTACATCTTTGCATAACATGAAATTCGTTTAAAGTTGGGTCGATCAAGCAAGGTTACTTCTCTTCATTTTGTTTCACCCTAATTAGTTAGCACTGGATGTTTTGGGTTTTTTGTTAAGTCCTCCTAATCCGTCTAAATTATTGTATGCTTAAAAAATGGATTGGGTGGGTTGGGTTAGGGTTGAAGGATTTTAAACGGGTTGGGTTAGGGTCATGATTTTCTGACCCTCCATTTTTGGGTTGGGCATGGGTTGATGATTTTTTAAATGGGTTGGGTTAGGGTTGATATCAACCCGACCCAGCGACCCAAATTGCCAGGTCTACATATAGGCATATAGTTTATATAAGGGAAATTTCATGAAATGCCACTATATTTTTTGCTAATTCATGAAATGCCACTAAAAAAAAGAAGGTCACAAAATGCCACTATATTTTCAAAAAATTCCATGAAACACCACTATAGTCATTGACTAGATGGAAAAAAGGCAAAAAATACTTTTACTACTCCCTCCGTCCTGAATTGACTGTCCTGTTTGCTTTATGGCACGTTTTTCCACTACAATATTAAGCATATAAGATAAAATTATTTTATAAACTAAATTTTAACATTTAGTTTATCATGCAAGGAATCATATGCAAAATTTAAATTTTCAAAATTAATTTATCTTATATGTTAAAATTGAAGTCAAACGACATGTCCAAATAGTAAACAGGACGGTCAATTCAGGACGGAGGGAGTAGTTAACAAAGTACTTTTCAAGTTCACAATATGCCCCTAAGTGTTAAAAAATCACCAAAATTCATAAAAAATTCAAAATACAATAAAAATATAAAATATTACATAAAAGTTAAAAAAATATAAAAATTGAAAAAAAATGAAAATATCATAAACTATATTTTTAAAAATTTATTTAGTACCATAAAAAGAAAATTGTGTTCTAAACAAATAATTTCTACCAATTTATACCGATTAAGTACCATAATTTATACCAAATAAGTACCATACATTTTTTATTTATTATTTTCTATCAATTTTGTTATTTCTTCAAAGAAAATTATTTTATATTTTTTAACTTATATTTAGAAATTTTAGTTTTTAAATTTATGTTTCTATTTTGCAGATAACTTTATGACATAAGATTTTTTGATATCGAGAAAATATTATGTGATAAATTTATCTACAAAATATAATATAATTTTTTAAAATTATTTTCTAAATATTATTTAAAAAATAATATAATTTATATTGATTAATTAAATTTTTAGATTAAAAGGTAATATAGAAATGTATGGGATAAATTATGATACTTAATAGGTATAATTTATGATACTTAATTTTTATAAATTGGTAGAAAATTGGTATAAATTATTTGTTTAGAACACAATATTCTTTTTATGGTACTGGATAAATTTTTAAAAATGAAATATTTATTTGTTTTAATATTTTATGTTTTTTCATTTTTTATAATTTTTTTAGTTTTAATATATTAATTTTATATTTTTAGTGCATTTTGAATTTTTTGTGAATTTTTTAACACTTAGGGGTATATTGTGAACTTTAAAAGTATTTTGTTAACTAGTAGGGGTATTTTTATCTTGTTTCCATCTGGTCAATGACTATAGTGGCATTTCATGGACTTTTACAAAAATATAGTGGCATTTTGTGACTTTCTTTTTTTAGTGACTTTTTATGAATTAGCAAAAAAATATAGTGGCATTTCATGAACTTTCCCTTTATATAATTAGAAAACATATTTTCAAAATGCGATTTCTAAAGTCGTCTTTTCGAAAGACGATTTCTTGATTTTTTTCATGTGATGATTAGAATGCTGATGTGGCTTACGGAATAAGTGAAATTGTCTTTTCAAGAGACGATTTCAACTTCCAAAATCAATGAAAATTTCACCCGGAATTAGTTTTGAAAGGAGACTAATACACGGAATATTTTTTCACAAGGAGGTTATTCTGGATTTTTTTTTCAACATATTGTTTGTGCACCCGAGCATGTTCATTGTAAAAACCTATCATAATAATTGTACACCTCAAATATCTTATGTAACCAAGACAATATTATCATGTAAATGTCACGGTCTTGGGTTTTTCCCAGTAGATGAAAGCACGTATCATGTACCAACGGGTTCATGGGTCCAACAATTATATTACCATCTACTTTTACATCTAGTAAATTATGGACATCCTCTTCATTAATAGTTGTCCCACCAAATGACAATAAGAAACTATGGGTTTTTGGTCTCCAACTTTCTACTAAGGCATTAATAAACAATAGAACTAGGGATAACAATTTTAAATGGATATCCGCTAACCAGATCCACCTTATTTAAATAAACGGATGAAATCCCGAAGAAAAAAAAACGGATGCCAGATTGGGTGACGAATGACCGGGTGACGGATTCTGGTGAAAAAAGTTTATCAATCACCCAATCCGTCATCTGTTTATCATCCAACCTATCATCCGTTAAAAGATACACTTTATTTTATTTTAAGTAATAAAACATACATAAAGAATTTTAAAAGTACTAAAAAAATAGTTGTAAACTTATAATTTATCTTTAATTTATATTTTCTCTCTCCTACACCCACAACCTGATACTCAGATGTTTTTTTTCTTAATCAGTTGAGAAATGAATACTTTGTATATTTATTTTGTTTGTTAATATTAGTAGAATATTTTTACTATGTTGGATAGAATTAAAAAACCTGGAAATTTTAGCTTGAGCAGTACAGAAATTTTTTATGTTCATTACGATAAAAAGTTTGTTGTTTATAATATAGAAAATGTTTAACCCGATTTATCACCTGATCCACCTGAATCACCAACGGATGACTGATGAAAAATAAACGAGTAATGGATAGACGAATGATGAATGATATATCCAAGTGACGAAACCGGGTGATGTTTCCCCAACCCGAACCCGAACTATTGACAACCCTAAATAGAATTGTCTTCTCTTACAATAAAAAAATACAAGTCCATAAAAACCTACATCCCTACTGTAATCAAGTAGTGCAATTTTCGTAGTGCAATTTTCTTTTAGTTTTTTTCATAATCTAGATTACACAAAGAAATGATAAAATAGTATCAAAAACTAGGGGTGTCAATCTTGAACTGAACCCAAAACTTGATCTGAAATCGACCCGTAAAAATCTGGGTTCGGGTTGAGATTTTTAACTTGAAAAGAATTTCAGTTCAGGTTGGGTCATTAAAACCCGCTTGGGTTCAGGTTTAACTTAGTGAATAATTTATGGGTCAACTAAAAATTTAAACAGTGATTTATGATTAAATTGAGTACGTATGTTGAATGCTAATTAAGAAACTTTGATCGTTGGTCTTCCCAAGAATATCAGCGACCACATCATCACCCAAATTAAAAGTCAATTCAAGATAATCATCATAAGTGAAGTAGGTAGAGCCTAAGCAAATAGTCTTTTGTTTCTTAAGAATATTAGCTATCACCAAGTTCACAAACTTAGACTTAAAAAGAACTAGTAGTCTTTTAAAATATAGTTAGTCCCTATTAAATAACGGCTATATTTCAAAAAAGGGACCGGTCCCGGCTGGGCCTAATCGAACTGCAACCGGGTCAGTACTCTTGGAAAGTAAAACCGGACCATCCATTATTTTTCCGGGCCGGTCCCCAATCGGTATTGACCGGGCTCGGTCCCGTGGCCACCTCTAATGTAATGGGTTTTTTTTTTTGAAGAATAAATATGACTGATAAAATGGAGTTGCACCATTGTGCTAATAATACAAAATGCACATTGAAAAAATCAACTGAGTAAATTATGCCTAAATCAGCTACGGAGAACTTTTTTCTATCCTATCACAAGCAACTTTAGACACTGCAATTCCAAACTCACTTAACCATTCTAATGTAATATGGTTAAATAATAGAACTTACGAAGTAGACCTGCTTATTTAGTGCATTACTAGCGCTATTGTGGCAGGATTAGCAATAAACACACGCAACGATTTTGTCATCATGACTCATATCATAATAGCAACGTTCGAAGTAGACCCGGGTATTAGGGCTTTGGATTCGCTCCTGGCCTTATTAGCTTTCCCTGGAGCATTCTGGACTAAATTATAGTCCTTGGATTAAGAGACATTTGAATGGAGGGTGTAGATTATATTGAATTATTTTTTAAAAAAAATTGTTAGTAGTTGCGGTTACTGATTTCGTGAGCTTTTACTATTTTTTTAAGATAACAAATAACCAACCTCAAATTCTCTATTATTTCGTAACTTCTCATTCCAGTTTTACTATTCATATCAATGGACATTAATTAATGAGAAAAACTCTACTCCTTTTACTCATCTTTTTATTTTGTATTACTAATATTCTTAAATTACATAATGAATATTTCAAAAGAACTCACGTATTTAGTGATAGTTGTTGACAATGCATTGACATTCGTATGACAGTGCAGTGGTATACATATTTATATAATGATACACTGGTATTTATACAACGGTACACTAGTATTTATACAACCACACACTGGTATTTATACAGCCACACACTGGTATTTATACAACCGCACACTGGTATTTATACAACCGCACATTAGTATTTATACAACATTACACTCGTATTTATACGGTACACTCGTATTTATAAAATAGCACACTTGTATTTATACAACAACACACTTGTATAGTATTTATACAATAGTACACTGGTATAGTATTTATACAACCATACACTGGTATCATCTACAATGGTATTAGTATTTATACAACCGCACACTGGTATTTATACAACCGCACACTGGTACTTATACAATCGCACACTGGTATTTATGCGACCGCACACTGGTATTTATACGACCGCACACTGGTATTTATACGACCGCACACTGGTATTTATACAACATTACACTCGTATTTATACGGTACACTCGTATTTATAAAATAGCACACTTGTATTTATACAACAACACACTTGTATAGTATTTATACAATAGTACACTGGTATAGTATTTATACAACCATACACTGGTATCATCTACAATGGTATTAGTATTTATACAACCGCACACTGGTATTTATACAACCGCACACTGGTACTTATACAATCGCACACTGATATTTATACAACCGCACACTGGTATTTATACGACCGCACACTGGTATTTATACGACCGCACACTGGTATTTATACGACCGCACACTGGTATTTATACGACCGCACACTGGTATTTATACAACCGCACACTGGTATTTATACAACCGTGCACTGGTATTTATAAGATTTATTCGGGTACACCTGAAAAGAAGAAGACACCAGCGTTAACTCTGCTGCTTTCTATTGTATTCGGGTATTTATACCACAATTACGCAGTAGAAAAAGGAGAAAACAACATGTAGAATATCCTAATCCTAGTTAATGTTGTGAACGAAAGAAAAATCTTTTTCTGCTGCAGATAATATCCAAATCCTTTGTTTGCCGCGAAAGTGACAGACATAATCCGAAATAGAGCCGTAGAAGTTCATATCAGAATTCAGACCAAAAGAGTGAAACAATAAATCTTTACAAAGGAAGAGGAAGGTATGTGATGTTTTTTCTTAATCCATATCCGAAAAAAGGTGTATTCAACGAGTACGAGAAATTCAGAAGATATAATAATAAAAATAATACAGTTCATAAGTGTGTTTTTCCGGTTCGTAGAAGAGATTTGGATTCGGTCTTAATACTTGATTTTTATGGTATTAAAATGCTTTATAGAGATTGATTGTACCCAGAAAGCCGAGACGGTATAGTAGGTGTGTTGGTGGTGGAGAAATTGTTCCTATACGCAGAGAATTTGGAGTCCTGCGAAGGGTATGGACAAGGAACAATAGTTATGGTTCTACTGAGCAAAGTTGTTGGAATTTGGTACAATGTGAAGGTGGAAGATGAATTACCTCTACAGAAGAAATCAAACACAACAACAGCAACCGGCATCACTTGTTTGTCGTTCGCAGGTAGTGGCCTGCAGCTTCTTCGTCTTCCTCCGTTTAGGGTTTTCAAACGAGATGAATGAAGGTGCAGAACAAGGTAGTAACTGTGTTAACTGGGAATAGTTGGTAGCAGAATGTCAATGGAGAACGTCAATGGTGAACGTCAATAGTGCTTGTGGCGCAGCGAGAGAAATCCCCAATATAGCAGAACGCAGAGAAGGTTGTAAAAGAGGGATATTTGGTATTAGTTGTATACGGCGCTAATATAACTGAATCAGTAAAAAAATCCCCCTTTTTATAGTATTAATTAGATCCTTATTTCAGTATTAGGTAGTCATTTAATCTAAGCCCTCCATTTTCTTTTGTAATGATCTAATGGTTCATATGCAGTCCAGATCCATCAGGGACAAATACATCCCCTTACTAATATCTATATTCGGGTATTAGATAAGTTGTTCGTTTAATTGACACCACCTGGGCTTGCTCTCCACCTGGGCTTGCACGGAGTCTTTTAGATGATCTTACGCATATTATGTCTCAATTCTGGTGGAGTGGCTCCTTAATGGTAAGCGCATGCATTGGAAAAGTTGGCATGGGCTTTGTAGGGGTATTCAACATGGGGGGTTAGGCTTTCGTGACCTTGCATGCTTTAATATGGCTTTTCTTGCTAAGCAGGCTTGGAGGATTCTTACACATCCAGACTCTCTTGTTGCTAGTGTCATGCGTGCTTGTTATTTTCCTAATAGTTGTATCCTGAGTGCTAATCTTGGTTGTTGCCCTATCCCTATTTGGCGTGTTGTTCATGGTTCTTTGGGTCTGCTGAAATTGGGGCTGCGCAAGGGTATTGGGGATGGGAATGATACTTGTCTTATGGATAGTTGGTTAAGGAGGAAGCCGGGTGGGCGGCCTTTTCCGTTTAAGTTGTCGAGGTTTGCTCAGGAGGAGGGTCGGGTAGCTTGGCTTATTGATCCTGTTTCTCGTACTTGGAGGGAATCTAATTAAGAGGTGGTTTGATGAGGAGGATGTGCGGTATATCCTTACTACTCCCTTGTTGGTTGATGAAAGTAGAGATTGGTGGTGTTGGGGGGCCTCAAAGTCTGGGATCTTTTCGGTTCGTTCAGCTTACTATCTTGAGTTGCATCGTATGCTCTCTATGGTTGGTGCTGCATCAGATTTCGGTCGCATGGGTAAGGCAATAAGGAGGATTTGGAGGACTGATTTACCAAACCGTATTAAGCTGTTTGGATGGCGTCTTTTATATGGTTTTCTTCCTATCTAGACTGTGTTATCTTGTCGTTGGAAGGTGTTTCCTTTATCTAATTTTTTTTGTGGTGATGTGGAGTCTTTTAGGCATGTCTTTTTTGAGTGCATGAATGCTTGTGACTTATGGTATCAAGAAGGGTTTGGGTGGCCCACAGAGATTTCTACTGATCGTGGTTTTCTTGATTGGTTGCTTCATGTCACAATGTCTTCTTCTTTGGATTATATTTGCCGGTTCTACTGCTTTATGTGGAAGTTATGGTTTTTACGTTGTCAGGCTACTCATGGTGCGGCAAAGGATTTAAGATGGGGATGGAAGCAAGCTGAATCTTTTCTTGGTGTCGCTTGGAAGCGTCGGGCGAGAAAGGATTTGCCTTCTCCTGCTCTTGATTCCAACATTTTGCGGGTCTATACAGATGGAAGTAATAATAATGGGTCAAGTTATGGCTTAGGCGTGGTGTGTAAAGACGGCAATGGTAACCTGGTGGCGACAGCAGTTAGTGGAGGTTTTGGTATCGATCATCCACATATAGTGGAGATTAAAGCCTTGCGGTTAGGCATTATTTGCGCAGTTAAGCTTGGGAGGAAGGAGGTGTGTGTTTTTTCGGATTGTAAGAGTATAATTGACTATGTTAACGGTATGGGGAATGTAGACTATGAATCTGCCCTTTTGTTGGATGAGCTTCGGGTTTTAGTGCGAAGCAATTTTGATTTAGTTAAGTGGGTGAATGTATCAAGAGCTGATAACTCGAGTGCTCATGTCTTAGCCACTTTAGGTAGGGGTGGAAGGAATGAGTGCGTTTGGTTATGTAATATTCCAGAAAATATTGTAAGGTTGTGTAATGCTTAATAGAGTTGAATGTTTTCTTAAAAAAAAGACACCACCTGGGCTTGCGCTCCTCCTATATATATGTATATATATTACCCGTAACGTATACTTTGTTTTATTTTTCTTGCTGGATAACGAACAAGAACCTCTTGTTCATCTTTGATAAAATGGTATATAAGTACTTACACATAATGGATAAGATATTCATGGATTTAAGGTCAAGTTGTTGATTATGTAACTTAGCCATCAGATCAGCGGTTTAACCAAAGATATTAAAATCTTGACTTTTTATTTTTGATCAAAAATCGGAGGTCTCCTCATCTATCATTGCGTGAAATCAAGTTTACATCATCCAGACATTGGTTCATTACACAACCAGGCGGCTCAAATAACATGGGATTATCTAATCCCTTAGCAAGACTATCCTTAGCAAGTAAATCGGCCACCTTATTACAGCTGCGCGAACAATGGATCTAAGAGATCCGCCAACTCCGCCAACTAAGGCGTAACAATTTTCTGCACTCCATGATGATGGGCTTACACCGGTGGAGAGGAGGGCTGAAATACCCCTAAATTAATTTAAATTAATTTAGGGGATTTCTTTTATTAAACCTTTAATAATACTATTAAGTATTAAATTATTATATGGAATTATGAATATTAAATTATTATATGGAATTGTGAAATTTATTTAGGGGTTTTCTCCTATTTAACCCTAATTATTATACATTATTATATAGTATTATGAATTTAATAATAAGATTTATAAGCCAATAAATCTTGGGAAAATTTCTAAACACTCCAAATAATTATAAAGATTTTAGGAAGTGTTGGAACATTGTTTTGAAACATAAAAGTCAATATAAAATTCTAGAAACCTTAAAGCTTATTAAGCCTTGCTAGAGTTGACTTTTTGAGAATGGTCAAACCAGATCATGAAACCTATACCAATAAATAGGTTATGGAAAACCATGAAGATCGATAAAAAGAACGTCAAAAACGGATCATCCTAGCCAAAGTTATGCTAGATTGAAGTTTTGAATCAAAATTTTAAGAGATGCCACGTGTCACTCTGTAATGGGTCGCCCACACTTAGCCGATTCTTTCCCTGAATTTCGGTAACCGATTCCAGTGTTTGACCTAACTTTAGACGGCCATAACTTCTTCATCTTTCCATATTTTTCAATGCCGTCATCTTTGTTGTCTTCTCCTACATTCCCTCTAAACAACTATAACTCATACAAACTCTAACTCCTTCTGAATCAACCAGAAAATCGAGTCAAAGTAGCCACCTTGCGAAACGTGTTTCCAGAATTCCAGATTCTCTTCGTTTTCAGGTAACTTGCGTTGATCATAACTTCTTCATTACTCAACCAAAATTCGATTTCTTTAGTTCGTTGTAAAGATCTCTAATCCCTCTACAATTTTTGTGTTTATGCCCAAGTCTGATTCGTAACCAGTTGGGAGATATAGAGGTCTAAAGTTTCGGTATCGCCAGCACATAAAATAACACCGAAACAGAGAGGTAAACTCGTGTTTTGCGACTTCAATTTCTTTCTGTGTGGTTCGAGTTAGGTTTAGTTCTTGCTATCAATACGTAGATCTAAGCTTGTTCTTTCCAATGAGCCCTTACTCATAACCTAACTCAATTTGTACTGCTAGTTATAGATCCTCAAAGTTGGCACCACGAACTGGTTAAAGTTCGAGTTTTTCCCAGTTTTCCGAATTGGAATTCGCACAATTCGCACAATCCGGTGAGTCTCCGACCAAATTGCTCCGATATTGTCGTTATTAGTCATGTTTTCGACCTAAACCATGTGCCAATTTAGTCAATTTCGTGTTAGGTTAGGAGAATTTGTATGAATTTCATTCGATTTCAATTTTGTACCGAAATAAACCCTAACTCTCGAATCGATTTCGAATCTTGATATATACTGCATTATAATTGGGGAAACCGGTACCAATAGAACCGAAATTTGATTACGAAACTATAGAAACAAGAATCATTCGATTTCGTTCTGTAGATTGGGAGAAAATCGCGAATTAGTACTCGAAGTCCATAGTTGAATCACTGAAGAACTCGTCGTTCAGGGTCCGTCGGATCTTAGTTAAGAGATTTGGACGGCTGAGATTAAAAAGTTTCAGATTAAGTTTTTATAAATTCCAGTAAATAGCTCTAACTTGTTGATTTTATTTAATGGCCTTCCCGAAGGTATTTTGACCTGAAATTTTAACCATAGATTCCTTATTTAATCTAGTTTATTTTGATGTAAATTAATATGGTTTTGGAGTTTTTAAACATAAGTTATGATTTTTGCAAGTTACGGGTTTTCCAGAATTATTTGGCTAAATTTAAAAGATATTTTTATGAAATAAAAATTTTATAATATGCCTAAAATGTTATAGTTACTGTATATTAAATTTGGGAATTTTTGGGCAATGGTAAAAGGTTTTAAAAATTGTGTTTGTGAGTTTTTCATAAGAATAACCTATAATATAAGGTTTTTAATGTAACCAAAAATTAAAGTATGGTTTGTTAATTAACTTTTAAGCTGGGGAAAATAAAGGGAACTAAATTAACATTTTTATAACAGTAAGTTTATAAATGTTTTTGTATTAGCTTTTAAGAGAAGTGAAATTATTTACATATATGTATATATACTTACTTAAGTAGAAACTTATATAAATTAAGGAATTTAGTTATCCTACATTTTATTTACTATATTATATGGGAGTTAATATTTTAATTAACTAAGGAATAAATATGTATATATATATTTTTACGCATTTATAAAAGGGAATTAAGAGGTAACTTAGAGTAAAACAAGGAACTAATAAATTAACACTTATAATAACTAAATATTATAAGAGCTAGAATCCTAAGATATAGTAAAAGAAATACTTTATGAACTATACTTGGAATACAGTTAAAGGTTGTAGTAATAAGATAGTTTAAATATAATGGGTTACATAGGGGATGTTTTAATTAAATGTCAATACAGGTATACGTATATATGTATTAAATAAGTAAAGGGAAACACTTTATTTTATAAACCGTATATCGGTTGTAGTTATGCCTAAAAGTTATTAAACATAATTAAATACAATAGAACTACATAAATAATGTTTTGAACAAATCCTAGTATATATAAATATATACTCATTAAACATAATAGAATTAAATACCTTATAGGAAATATAATACGAAGGAATTAATAAGTTAAACTAAACCTCTACATAATACTAATGGGAGAATATTATATGAGGTGGTATTGAAATATAACTTAATGTTTTAAGATAGAATCATTAAAGGGATTATGATATAATCTATATTAAACGATGATTTGGCAATTTATCTAAATAATTATCCTTAAGGTTCTTAGAATTAGATAAGCCATATAAAATACATTTATTACCAATACTTATTATGTGAGTTCACAATTAAGTGAGGTATTTAGTAGTTAGAATTTATAGAAGGTTTATAAATAGGAATTTGATACTTAAAACCTTTGAACCTTGTATTAGATAAAACTAAGTTACATAAGATATTATATTGATATACTTTACGGTAATGGGAAATAATGATAGGTTATTTGAATATAAAATATGAGAATTTTCATATAATTAACAATTTCGCTTACGAACCAGAATTTAATTCTTTGATAGATTCTACTCTATGTAGATATATTGTCCATCCTAAATACAATAAAGGAAAGTAATTTATTAAGTTATTCTTTTGAAACCTTAGGTTTAGTAAAACAATTTAAAACGTATTTAAGGCTTAAGTTTATTGAAGTTTAGTACAAAGGATTATACATAGTCTATAGGGTGTATGTGTGTAAAAATAAAACATTTAGGAGATTAAAGGTAAGTAAGGATACATAAAAGGTTATATTTAAACACCTTATTATATAGGTAATAATTAAGCAAATAATGTACCTTGTGAATACTAAATGTAAGAGTTCGATAAGTCTAAGTTAACTATAATATAGTTGTTTCAATATGAGAGGTAATTCAACATCTTATGGCAAGATTATTAGACGGTTTAATAGGAAGTCATTCTGAACTAAGGATATGATAATTGAGTTTAGTGGCTCAATTAGTTATAATGAATTGTATCTACAACATTATGATTCCAATATACAAGATGTAGATCTTAATTAAGTTAAGGGAAAGACTTAATCATAATGGGTTGTCTAGTAGATATTGTTTAAATACATAATCTTTACACTGTGAGATAATATTATAGTATTCTGAGATGAGTCCATCATAGGTCATAATACAATGTTTATTCTAAATTAAGAATAAAGGTATTGAGCTTAAGATTATTATTGAATTCTTAGATTTAATATATATAATATAAACACATTTATGTTATAAAGGTCTCAAAAGTCTTGAATGTGAGGATTATGGTTAAATATGAATTAAGTGGATAGGAGTGGACAGTTAGCAGGTGTTAATAAAATACATCCTTGATCCCTACAAACCTTGGGCTATCAACGTTCTCAGATAACTCAAAGATTATACTAACATTTAAGTGAGGGCTTAAAGACAAGGGAGACTTTGAATAAGAGTAAGGAGTTTATTTAAGGTTAACATAGGCTACAAGTGATTGATGATAGACTACCTTTAATATTCTTCAGAGTACTGTTGATTGTTTGCACAAGTTGACTAGAACTGCTACAGCGTTACCCAGGTACGATTTCTCGTACTCAGCTTGTTGTGTTTTGGACTCTATGGAATGTTTTTGTACGATTTCTCGTACTCAGCTTGTTGTGTTTTGGACTCTATGGAATGTTTTGTACGATTTCTCGTACTCCGATATTTTTGCTGATTGACTTGTGGAATGTTTTGGAAAACGCTAACTGAGTTTAAGAGGAATTTCTAAAAGGAATTGGTTGTGTGACTAACTCAGCTTGTGTGACTAACTGAGCCTTGGATGTGAAACTCTCTTGGGTATTGGTTCCTTCTATTTGGTTGTTCCATTAGACATTGACTGCTTAGGGTTTACGCTTCTGCACTCTATAGGACTGAGTGTTTTGGTATTGCTCTGGGTAGTTGGTGATCTAGTGGGAATTTGGAAAAAGGTCAATCTTGGAAATCTTTCTTTTGACTCTGGATATTGTTTCATCCATGAGCTGGTTCTTGAGGTTTCGACGTGCGCGCGTCTTCAATGGTAACAGAGAGGGGCTGTATATCCCCTGTCCCAAAAGGGACGTAGTTAACAGAGAGGGGCTGTATATCCCCTGTCCTTAGTGGATGAGGTAAATAGAGAGGGGCTGTATATCCCCTGTCCTTAGTGGACGTAGTTAACAGAGAGGGGCTGTATATCCCCTGTCCTTAGTGGACGTGGTAAACAGTGAGGGGCTGTATATCCCCTGTCCTAAAAGGACGTACTTGGCGGTGGGGGCCATCTC
This sequence comes from Limonium bicolor, assembly GCA_023374045.1. Classification (NCBI taxonomy): domain Eukaryota; kingdom Viridiplantae; phylum Streptophyta; class Magnoliopsida; order Caryophyllales; family Plumbaginaceae; genus Limonium; species Limonium bicolor. Next base: position 17,590 of record JAIOTZ010001238.1, on the reverse strand, counting down.
TCCCAATTAAATTTATTCCACTCTTGAGTATATTTTGTCTATGGGAATCATCTTCTGAAATGGTGGAGACATAAACTGTCTACCACGGGTTATGGATATTAATGTCACTCCTGGTCCTTTGTGACTACTTGAGTCTTTCTCTTCTTAACCAGAATTGGTTCTAACATCAACAATGGATGCTTACTAACTATGTGGTGTGACTACTTAAGTGGATGACTTGGTTTGGAAGTTCTCTATCTCTATCTTTGTCTTGTTTTCTTTTCTCTTTAACTTGATTGTTTTGAAGTGCTTTATTTCTGTTTTACTTTTAAGAGTTTGTTTTCATGTTACTGTTTATTTTGAAGAGTGATGTTTTATAAGTTTGTTTTTGGAGAATTGTACCAGTTCCATTCCAGGGAACTGACTCACCCCTCTCGGGGTGGGCTGCTTGGTTTCATCTTGCAGGTACAAATTGACTTACAGGTGGCCACGACGAGCATGAGTGATTGGGATGGGATTAGGTCTATGGAGAGCGAATGTGTTTTATTGTTGTTATGTTTATGTTAAGTTTTCTCAAAGTTCAGACCGTAACTTAGTTAATTGTAAAGGTTGTAATTGGTGAGGTTGGTACCGGGTGTTTGGAGCCCGATGGTCTGTAGCACCTTTAGTTTATTTTCCGCTGTTGTTTTATTATTATGGGGTGTTACAAGGGCACTCATCAATCAGCTTCAGCAGCTCACAAGAGTCGAAGCAGAAGATGACTTCATTCAAGCCTTATTCCCATGCCATCTTCATTGCGTGCAATAGAGATAACCCTTTCGCTTGCAAAACACTAGCTCTGCCAATTTTTCTCCCAAAACCAAAAATCCATTGGCCTTCAGCGTTTCTGCAAATACCACCAATAGCAGCTAAATTAAACCCATTAACAGCCGCATCAACATTGAACATAACATGCCCAGGAGGGGGAGGGTTCCAAGAATCACAAATAACAGAGAAAGTTTCATTGTGATCCGAAATTCTTCCCTGCTGTGAGAGTAGAGCAGACTCCCATGCTCTTCTATTTGAAACACATGATCTGATGATATTTGATAATGGCAAGAAGACTCTTGATTCATGCCCAAAGACCTTGGAATTCCGCCAAAACCATAGGCTATGGCATCCTAGTGCAAAAACCTCAGACCATGGAAAAGAGATTAATCTAGAGTTAGAATTTGATAAGTTAGTACCAATCCAATGTAAGAAATCCATGTCATAAAAATCTCTCCTCTTTGCTATAGGGACAAACCGATTCCATATTGTCCTGGCCACATAACAATCCCGTAGAATATGGGCATCAGTTTCTTCCAAGCCGCAATAGTGACAAGAGTTGTCCTGGGTAAACCCGAGAGCATGGCGCCGAGCATTTGTCATCAATTTCCTCAACACCAGCTGCCAGAAAAAAGTTCTTACTCTCTCCTGAGTGTGGAGTTTCCACAATTTCCGGAAGAGATCAGAGGGAACCCGAGCTGCAGAATTTAAACTTTCCTGCGCACTTAAGAAACTGTAAGCAGAAGCAACAGAATATAAACCTGAATTGTGAAGACTCCAAGATATAAAATCGTCATCTGCATTAGGAAAGACCAATTGACTACTGAAATCATACTTTAGATTTTCAAGAAGAAAAGGCATAAAACTATCCCATTTCCACCCTAAATTCTCATCCCAATAATCAATAACTAAGTCATCAACTCTGGATTCAGGGACCTCTCTTACCGCTAAAGATAACAGATCAGTACTGAACAACCATTTATCCTTCCAGAAACTGACACACCTACCATTGCTTACCGTCCATTTGAAACCCGCTTGAATTAGAGGTTTACACTTTCTAATGTTTCTCCATGTAGTCGAGCAGCGACTAATATCAGGGTTGGGATACCTACTTCTCAAGAGGCGGCTACACACCCCAGACTGATCCGAAACAAGCTTCCAAATTAACTTACCAAAGCATCCCTTATTCATGATGCGGGCTTTCCTAAATCCTAACCCACCTTCATGCTTAGGTTTGCAGATCTGATCCCAAGAGACTGGGTGAAACTTGCGCTCATTTTGATCATGTCCCCAAATAAAATTCCGACACAGTTTGTCAATGCTATCACAGACATTGCATGGAAGGAGTTGGAACTGCATATTGTGAATAGGAATGGAAGAGACAGAACTTTTAGCTAAACAAACTCTGCCCGCAAGAGATAGGGTTTTCATCTTCCAACCCGCTAGCCTACCCCTTATTTTATCTAATAATAGATGATGGTTCCGCTTGTCTACTCTACCATGGTGTAAAAAGACCCCCAAATATCTACCGAAATCTCTAGAGACAGGAATACCAGCCTCCAAACTAAGAATCCTAGCCCTCTCATTACTGGCATTCCTAGATAAAAGAATAGTCGATTTCTCAAAACTTATCACCTGTCCTGAAGCGGCATAAAAATCTGAGAGAATATCTCTCATAATGCGAACTTGGCTAGGAGTAGCTTTTCCAAAAAGGACCAGATCGTCCGCAAAGAAACTATGAGTCAATGAAGTCCCACTATGCCCCATAGTAAGAGGTTTCCATAATTTCCTATCCACAACCCTATTGATTAACTGAGACAACCTATCCAGACAAAGGACAAAAATATAAGGGGAGAGAGGATCTCCCTAACGAACACCCTTACCAGCTTCAAACATATCTAACAGCCCCCCATTCCAACTCACCTGGAACGAAACTAAAGTAATACAAAACATGATTATCCTAATTAACATTGGGGGAATACCCAAAAAATTTAAGGTGTCATTGATAAATTCCCAAGAGAGTCTATCATAGGCTTTTGCGAGATCTATCTTCATGGCCATGTAGCCCTCTTTTGCTTTAGTATTGTGCAAAAAATGGATTGCTTCCTGAACAAGCACTATATTATCAAATATGCACCTACCCGGAATAAAACTAGATTGGTTTACTGACACCCATCTCGGCATAAAAGGTTTGAGACGATTAACAATAACCTTAGACAAGATTTTGTACTGGAATTGGCACAATGAAATTGGCTTGAATTGAGTAATTAAAGAGGGCTGCTCCACTTTGGGAATGAGAACGATAACTGTTTGGTTAAGTATCTTATCAAAAAAGCCACCAGCAAATGATTTTTTAACAAAATTCCACATGTGCGGGCCAAGGAGATTCCAAAAAGATTGAAAGAAACCCGCAGGATACCCGTCCACCCCAGGAGCTTTGTAAGCCTTCATACTGCCCAAAGATTTTGTAACTTCCAACATGGTAACATCTTTGGTTAATGCCTCAATATCCTCATTGGCAAGGCTAGGAAAGTCATGGAAAACCAGGTTTCGAATATGCTCCTCAGGACTGGAGAAAAGGTTAAAGAAGTGCTCCTGAACCAAGCTACACAGATCAGCATCATTAGAAGTCCAAGTCCCATCAGCTTTCAACAGAGATGAAATCCTATTCCTCAATCTTCTGACCCTGGCCTTAGTGTGGAAATAAGTTGTATTCCTATCTCCCAACTTTATTTTATCCTCCCTAGACTTCTGGAACCATAGTAACTCTTCCCTCTGAAGCCAAACATCAAGATCGTTAACTAAGCGCTTTTCCAACCCCCTTAGATGGTCCCCAACTCCTCTATCAATGGCTTTTTGAATCCCCTTCAAACGAGCTAGAATTCTTTTTTTAATGAATGTAATATGACCAAAGGTGGACCTATTCCAAACTCTCAAATGATCACTAAGGCCATCCAACGCACCCCAGATATCCCCATCTATATGAAGATTTTGGATTACAGAGCTACAAAAATCGGGGTGGATAAACCAAGCAGCCAAGAATTTAAAAGGCTTTTGCCTAGGACATCTAACAACGCTATGGTTTAGGGACAAATAAACCGGACAATGATTTGAAGAGAAACGGGGAAGAACCTCCACAGACGCATTTGGGAATAAACTAGACCACTCAACAGAAGCTAACACCCTATCTAGTTTAGCCCTAAGCTGGCCGCTATCCCGAGTAAAAAAGTTACCAAACGTATGAAGTTCCAAAAGGCCCTTATCAAAAACCCAATTCACAAACAGCCGATCAGTACCACCATTCCTAGCTCTAGATTGAAATCTATCAGAGGGATGGAGGGTGGCATTAAAGTCCCCCCCCCCCCAATAATCCAAGGGGCGTCACTATCAATATGACATTGATCAATATCAGTTCACAACTGCTGCCTAATAGTCGGGTTCGGGCTAGCATATACTGCTGTAAGGAAAAAAGGATTGGACAGATACGTAACACAACAATGAATAAATTGTCTATTCGAACTAACAATCTGAATATTAACAGGGTTCTTCCACAATATCCATAAGCCCCTACTAAAACCTTGGGCATCCTCCCTAAACGAGTGATCAAAATTAATCCTATTGCAAATATGCTCAGCAGAGGTAACACTAATCCTAGGCTCAACAAGCACCAAGATAACTGGATTCTTTAATCTAATAAGCTCTCTTAGAGCTCTAAGAAAATTAACTCTCAACGCACCCCTAATATTCCAGAATAAAATAACCTTCATAACAGAGAATAACAAGCAAAGAACAATCACCAGCCAAACAAGACAGTATAACAACAGAAATCTAGAATTTCTCCATATGGAGTTTACCTCTACCTTGCGCTTCAACAGAGCTGTCATTAATACTGCCATGTCGAATACCAGTCCCTCGATCATCCATATTAATGGAAGACTTAGCAGATACAGAAGCAACATAGTGAACAGATGAAGATTTAGGGACTAAACCTGACTGATCCGGCAAATACTGAAGATGCGACTGATCAGGTGGATTACTCGACGACTGTCGCCGGGCCACTGAGCGATGCTCCAATCTAGTTGTTTGGGTCATCGAGGAAGAACCCAGCTTCGACGCTCCTTTTAGCAGATTATCGCCGGCTAGAGTCCTTGGCGCTGATTCTAGGTTTAGGTTCGTCGCCTCGAAGTCGGTTGACTGATTCCGCACCAGCGGCCGTGAAGGAGGGAGTTCTTCATCGTTCCCACGCAAAGCCCTAACCTCCCCAGCATTCTCCAATTTATCTGACTCCACATCCCCAATTTCGTCATTATTAAAAACATTAAAACGTGATCCTCCATCAGTCTTGAAAGTACCAGCTTTCTTAATTTCACTTGAATCTCGTTTTTGTTTAGCCTTGGACGCATTTATTTTCTTAGGAACCATCCAGTCCCTGTAATCGTTTATAACATGGGGAAGATCGCTCACCGTTTTTTATGGCACAAGTCGAACACCTTCACACTGCAGAATCGAACCCTCAGACCCTCGGTTAAGGCAATCAGAATCTTTATGGCCATAACAGCCACAAGAGAAGCAGACTAAATGGAGTCCCTTGTACTCTATCCTCATTGTGCGTCTGCGGACAGAAGATTCGTTTCAGAGCTCCATGGCAGAATGCAATAATCGTCAAATTGCTGGGCAAAAATTTGCCAATGCATGTGCTTTTCGACAGACTCAAGAAAAGGTGGAACTTACATGGAGAATTTGCTATGGACGACTTGACAAATGGTTTTTGCAGAATTGATTTTGCGAACAGAGATGATCTCCATTTTGTTTTAATGGAGGGACCGTGGCCAATTATGGACCACTATTTGACTGTCCGACGGTGGAAGCCAAACTTCACCCAAATTCAGAGGCGCTTGCGAATCTTGAGGTGTTGGTGCGGTTTCCAGATCTTCCCAGTGAATACTACAACGAGGAGTTCTTAAGACTCCTGGGTTCCAGAGTTGGTGTGGTTAAGCGAGTAGATCTCTCAATGGCAGGATTTGGAAAGTCACGGTTGGCTAGAGTGGCCATTGAGGTTGATCTCACTTTCGTGATAGTAATCGAAGGACACTTGGGATCCTCCTCTTTCATATCATCCTCCTCGTAATCCGAAATCGAATTGAACCACTCGTTGTCAGTAGGTAATGTCGTTTCTTGCACGTTGTCACCCAGAACAGCGTTCTTGAAAGAGATTGGTGTCGCCGAAGCCGGATTCCTCGGATTCTCAGTATCCAATTGCAGATCCTCCATGTTATTATCCATATCAACAGATTTCCTTGCCTTCTTTGGTGGATTGAGCGGAGCATCCAAGTTCTCCATTAGGTTGGACAATACGCAGCGATAGCGCAGGCCAGAGGAATCGCAGCAAAGCTAAAGAAACAGGAGATGAGAATCAAAAACCGGGGTACAAGAATGAAAGCGAGGAAGGTCGCAAGTAGCGGCCGCCGAAAAGATAGACAGAAGGAGGCAAACTTAAGGAAAGTTCGCCGGAGAAGCCCTCGACACGACTCTCATGTTCTCTCCGTTCAGAATAGTACCCTTGACTTTTTATTCATAGGATGATTATAATTAAAAACTTTTTTGAGGTTGCTAGAGGTGAAACCAGAAACTTTTTCATAGGGGGCAAGAAATTTTTTTATAATATTAAATAATATTTTAAAATTAATTTTTAATTTTTTAAATTAATATAAATTTTAAATATTTATAATTATATTTTAAAAATTGATATTAGATATATATTTTGACATAAAAATTACATTAAAAATGAAATGTATAAATTAATAAATAAAGAAGTTTGTTTTACCTTTTTTATTTCATGTTTTAAAAACCGAGTATATAAAATTATACGTTAATATTAATGATATAGAACAATAGTTCTAAACTAGTAGTTTTTTTTCTAAAGCTTCTTTTAAAAATTATTTTGAGTAATTTTAATATTATTTCAATTTGCAAAATCTGTAATTTAAAAAATAAAAACATTTGTATTATCAATAGTAGGGGTACATGAATACTAAGACTGGTATAATAATCAGTTTTACTTTAGACTATGTTGCTAAAATAAAAATATTAAGAGTTTTCTTATCTACTATACACTAAAAATGATTTTTTACAATATAATTCTAGAACAAATATTATATATTAATAGAAATAAAATTGATAATAGATAGAATTTAGTGATATCATAGTGATATTTTACAAAATGTTATGGGGGAAAAGACATATCTATTAACATAAATAAACTATATAACACAAAAATAAAAACTGATTTAAGTATGTACCCGAGGGAGTTGGGGGGGGGGGGGGGGACACCCACCCGCCCCCCTTGTCTCCGCCCCTGGAGGTTGCTTAATTGTTATCTCAGATCCCTATCATCATCTTCGAAATATATTTTGAATCGTCTGTTGATGTTTATCCATTGAGGTCCATGTGCTAGATGTCTTAATTTCTCATCATTTTTTCTACCATTTGTGTGTCATCGTAAATTCTTTGTAACTTTTGGATTGACAAATAACCGTTTGAATCTATGTAAGATCGGAAAATACCACAAAAGTTTAACTGGTGGAGTTTTTTTAGAACAAACGAGTCACCATCCCTATGCTTTTATCAGGACAATAAACATTTCAGACACTTTTCATCATGTTTATAATCACCCCTATACAATACACAGTTGTTTGGGCATGCATGAATATTTTTGTACTCAATTCCCATTGGGCACATCCATTCCTTTGCCTCGTAGGTGGAGGTAGGGAGACCGTTTCTATCTGGAAGCATATCATGAAGCAGTTCGAGAAGTGCGGTGAAACTCTTGTCACTTCATTTATATCTCCCTTCAGATTGAACAAATTCAGTGCAAACGTTAATTTTGTGTACTTAACGCACGTCAGGTACAAGGTTGTCTTTGATGCATTCAATAGCCTTTGATACTCATCCAGCCTATCGACGAAATTAATCTCCACATTATCAAGCATATCGTCTATTTTCTCATTATGGTGACTCGTCTCACTTTCATTGACTCCTGAATTACTTAGGAGTTCTGACTCATTGACAATATCAAACGTATGGTCGGTTCTTAAGTGGCACCTATCATGACTGTACAAGGATACATCATTATCTTCAGCAGATTCTCCATGAAAAGTCCATCGTCTATAATGTGTCATGAAACCGCGGGTCTTTAGATGAAATTCAATTTTCTCAATGCTTGAAAATTTCTTTATGACACCGCAGTCAACCCAAGAACATGGAATTTTCACCCCCTTTGTCCTGTGCTTGTGTTGCACTACTGCTTTGCAAAACTCTTTCAGCATTTTGTCAAAGTGATCCCCTCAATCACCATATTCAGTCACGCTCTATACTATTTGTGAAACACAAAATGGGTTGAAGAATCCCCCTACCTAAAACTAAAACGTTTTCATAGTATGATTTGTATTTTCTTGCACGTGTTTATATCTTAATGGAGCGTGACTGGATGAGTATCAAATAAGCTAGCCTAACTCTATGGTTCAACCCAAATTATAAACAAGCATTTTTAATTTAACAAATCATTGTATTTTTTTAAACAGAACCCAAAGTTAAATTACTTACTTGTTTTGGGGATTTATAGAGAGAAGGAGACTAGTTGGAAGGCGGGAAGCGACGATGGTTGTTCGAATTCGCTGGAATTCCTTGGTAAAGAATAAAATAAAAATTGTTATACACAAACAACAAACAATATTACTAAGAAATTTCTTGAAAGGAAATCAACATGATCTTTGCATAATGTTATCCATCCAATGCTTAATTTATTATTAAGCATTCACCAAAGTCATACAATGGAAAAAATTCAAAAATTGGAAGCAATCAATACGGTAACGAATTCAACCAAAATTTCCAATCATTGGCAGCAATCAACCAACATCCACAAAATCTCAAACCATAGACACGTAATCAAGCAATTAACTAGAGGCGCAAACACACAAACTGAATGAAGAGAAACGTAGCTCATGTATATTCCTTGTTCGTAGTTAGGATTGCAAAATTATATGTAGTGAGTGAGGAGAAGGATTTGATAAGTTAAAGTATATTACCAGTTCACAAATGAATTGCTTTCAGCTCCGTCTTCAATATGGCGTACGAGTGATGCAGCAGCTCCTTAAGTACTTATCTTTGCAAAGTCACAAACACAAGTAGAAAATGAAGAGATACGCAACCCATGTATGCTCCTTGTTCGTAGTTAGGATCGCAAAATTATTGTGTATGAGGAGGAGGATTTGATTAGTTAATGTATATTACATGTTCCCAAATGAATTGTTTTCAGCCCCGTTTCAATCTGGCATACAAGAGATGCACAAGCTCCTAACTTATCTCCACAGAGGGCACAAACAACACATTTTTTCACTCAGACATTATATCAAGCACCTTGTGTATACAACTAATTATACTAAATCAATACCTTAATTATACACATCTGATGTACACACAACTAAATTCAACATCTTTAATCACATTACAACCTAAATATCAACCTAACAACAACAAATTGACAGTTTTCAATTTTAAATTCGAACTAAAAATATTAACCTTTGTTGATGTCACCTTCGGGTTGATGCTTGCGGGTGTTGGACAACGAGCGACGGTGGATAGTTGTTTTCGACAACGGCGATGGTTGCGACGGCAGCGAAAGTGGCGAGGAGGCGAGACGGTGGACGACGGGTCGGTGGTGGCTGTGGTGTTTGCAAGGCAGCAGGAAAAGAGGTTATGGAGTTAGGGATTCAAAAATGAGCGTGAGGGAGGTGAAATTCGAGTGTCATATTCAGTAGTAGACCTAGAAATTTTGTTTAGGGGGCTAAAAAAAATTTTGACACTATTATTCTTTAAAACATTATGTTATTTTATATTTTTCAAAAAATTCTTTTTAAAATTAACCTATCTTGACGGTTTTTTGCTAGGAGCCATAGAGGCGCTACGATAGGCCTTTTTTGTACTAATAACAACTTGACCATGCTACAATCAATGCAGCCTATAGCTTGTTGAGAGCGGTTTTTTTATAGCTTGTTAGTGTAGCATGAAGCCTATAGCTTGTTGAGAGCCGTTTTTTTAGTAGTTTATTGGTGTAGCATGCAACCTATAGCTTGTTGAGAGCCGTTTTTTTTTTTTTTATAGCTTGTTAGTTTGCTTGGGGAATATAAACATTGCAGTTTTGTTAACAATTTCCCTTGCTAGCATTGTTTTCTAAATCGACAGTTTGGTTTTACTCTCAACGGAAAGGTGGTAGACAGTTTGGTTTTTGCAATTGTTTGTGAATCGGTTGGATGTGCTTGAATAATTAATTAATTTTACTTGTAATAACTTTATTAATTCATTCCGTGATAAGATGTAAAACTGTTCCATCAAATGTCATGTGTGCACAAAGCAAACATAAGAAAAATGCAAAAGAAACAACCACGCATGCAAAACATAAAAGTTCGTCCCATCCCACCAAATCTATAACAGGCCCGGACATGTCTCTCATTGAAAAAAAGTCATTGAATTATTGGTCGGTACACAAAAAAAGGCGGGGAAGAAGGAAAATATTTAACCGTCGGGGTCAGGGAGGGGTCAATTGTTCAAAACCCAAACAGGGCCTATACTCAACATATCCAATCCAACTCAAGGTGGGTTATTTCTCTACCAATTTAATCACCCAACAGCAAACCCAAAGGAGAAAACAACATTCCTCTTTTCGCCGGCCAACTTGTAGTCAGTCATATATGGGTAAAGTGATCATCAAACTAAATTTAACAGCAAACAAAGCAAGTCTCCTCCCTCCTCCACCCCCTTCTGCTTTTTCGTTCACCTGTCGCTCTTCAACCAGCTGGGAGGAGGAAGACGTCACAAGTAAATCAAAGAGCGAGCATACGCAAAATCATGCACTTTTCACTCTTTTAACCTCTCCTCCTCTTCCCTTATTTTAGCCTCTGCCTCCTGCAATTCTCTCGCCGCATCTTCCTCTTCCTCCATCTCATCCAAGCTCTCAAACTCCTTGGTTGCTGCCATCGCTGTAACTACAGGGTCTCTCAATAGAGAAATCAGTTCTCCCCCTACTCTGTACTCTTCCTCGTTCCCTATCAGGAACAGTCGCTGATCTGGTCCTGCTGCCATCGGAATGTCTACTGCCAGCAACTTCATATCGTACTGTGAAAGTAACATCCACAAAATTCATTGAAGCATTAGATTTTGAACTTGGCACCATACAATGAAACTGGATCACAAACTGAAAAACTCCCAGGATTTGAACTCGTGACCTCTAAATATATACACTAAGCCTCAAAATTTATCACAAGAGTCATCTGGTGAGCCTACCCTCAACCTATTTGCTAGTAAACCTTCCGTATTCATTTACTACACCATAGCATTTGAACTATTTCATCAAAATATGTTCGTGCTGTGCTTTTTCCCCGTCAATTTCTCCTCGGCATCAGTACAAGTCTCTTTTCCTGCTCCATGAAGCTATTTAATGATGGATCACTAGGTGAACTGACAGGAAAAGCCAGATAGCTTTATGAAATCCACAGCACAGACTGCTAGAACCACCCTAAATGAGTTTAGAAGCTATAGCTCCCTTTACTAAATTGTTTTTAGAACCACCCAAAAATTACAGAGTTTTATGAATTTCATAGTGCAGCAAAATGTTCAAGTTACATTTAGAAGGTGAAATCCTCATACGTTCTTTTAAGAATCAAAGTAAAGTGTACTTTGAATCCTATACCTAGTGTTATTAAGCTATAGCCTTATAGTAACTACTTTTGTCTTTAGAAAGGCAAAGACTGCATGAGCGAAAATTTAGAGAAACTGATAGAATGAGATCCAACATTTATAGATTTACAAAAAAAAAATATGAGGCAACAATACAGTAGAATTCAAGCACGACATCCATCCAAAGAATGGTGTTGTTACCATAATTAGACCTATAGACACTATGTAATCCAAGCTACTTAAGATTTTTGTTGTACGAGCAAGTTCAAGAATGAGTCAAACTCTCAAAGCATGATTGACACGCAAATATATTTAGACACAAACCTGGCCTTTTTTCTTCTCGACTTCAACAGTAACCAGTCCATCCTTCTCAGATCCTTTAATAGGAAACATGAGGAAGCAACGCTTACTCCTAAGCTTTGGCCGGAATTTGCTCATTGAAACTCCACCTGACATCCAATATGTCTTCAGATCAATTCCTGTCAAAGGCGCCCCCATAACCTCAAGGATCCCAGCAGAAGTGTTAAGCCTCCTCATGGCAATCCTATAGACTATGCCTGGGTTGATTGTGTATCTTGCACGCAAATACATACCCTAAATGGGAAAAGGATAAAAGAGATGGCATCATGACAATGATATGATGAATACAATAATAATATAATCAGAGCATTTCCAGGAAGAAACCAAATCATACTCCACGCATATGAGTTATATTCTTATAGTTAAAAATTTTGGTCAATAACGTGCAGAAAGAATGCTTCATTCGTGACTCAGCCTTTTCCTCAGTATATTTCCTGTTGTAGAAAGGATGAGTATGTCCTCTTAGTTTTCATTGACATACTCATCGAGGGTCTCCTATTGCTTCTACTAAGTTTTCTGGAATACAGATACTTATCCTGCCAGCTCAATGCCAATATGCTCAAAGCAGCTCAGTAAACAATTTCATACAAAGATATTGCAGTTTTCGTTTTCAGCTGCAAATTCAGAGAAGTCAGCGAAAGGTCAGTCCTTTATAGTTCAAAAACTTGTTCACATGCAAAGGTCACTATGTAATAGCTAGCAGCTTAAGTAAGGAACATTGGGTGGGAACAAATGAAAATAAAGCCAAAACACCTGGAGGGATTTAGCAAGTCAATCAACCTTTCTATCAGAATTAGAGATTGCAGGCAGCAAATGCAAATTCTAGTGAGTGAGTTAGATCTTGTATGACTAATTCTCTATTGCAACCCATATATTTTCTTCAGCTCCTGACTACTAATAGCATCTTCAGTTTCAGCGTTTGTATTTCAATGGACCTAATACACAACAATCAATCAGGAAACCTATAGTTTAGGCAGTTCAGCACATATCACAGCAATGTAGCATAACTAGTAGAGCTTAGATGGCTTTATAGAATATGCTATTCCTTTTCATATTAGTACTACTTAGCAACAGAATAGCATTGTCTCATCTATGAATTGAGGTATAATACGCTAATGAGGTGAATTCACGGAAAAAATTTGAGTTAATACAATTGAGCAACAGATCATTTGGGAAAGCTCAAGGAACAGTGAAATATCTTACACCAAAAGCAACCATGGCACTTGAAAGAGCAAGGAACCCATACTTGGCCATGCCCTCTGACAAACCGACGAAAGTGTTGGCAATACCAAACATTATCCTCCATAGAACAATGCACACAATAACACCACCAGCGCCCACAAGCAACAGAAAATTCCTCTTCAAAAGCCCTTCAATCTGCAATCCAGCTGCTTCCCTGTACCGTGAAAAAGTAGCCAACGGCTTCTGTGCGACTTTCTTCGCAAACCCACCATCTATTTTGCTCCCCAGCCCCAAATTCTTAACAGAAAATCTCCTAATTCCCAACGGATTAAAAATCATTTTCCGAATATCCGAGCTGCCGGAACCGACAGACCCAGATTTATACCCGGCAGACGAGTACTTACGGCAGGAACTGCCCACAAACGAGCTTGGGTAGTTGAATTTGAACCCATTCCCGAGCACGGGTCTTCGAATCAACTCCTGCACCCAAAGCTTGTTCAGGGTATTGTAACCAGGAGCTGCGGCGTGCTGGGAGAACTCATTGGTCAGAGAAGAAGAAGAAGAAAATCCGCGAGTTTGAGGAAAGGGAGGTGTCGAGTTCGGTGACAATCGGCTCTGGTGGTGGTGGTGCTTGAAATGGAATTTGAAGAGGTCTTTGGTGAATTTCAGTGGGAATTTTGACATTCTTGTTCTCCAGGCTAAGATCTAAAATACAATAAGCAACTCGAGCTTAGAAGTTAGAACTACCAATTCGCGTAAGTTGAAACGTCAACTGCAGATCGCGGAAGGATTGAACTTTTGTAAATGGAATCATCCTTTGTCATTGATCGTACGCACCGGGTGGAAAACCGTAGTCGATGGACATGAAGGTACTGCGAGGGGAAGGAATGTAACAGAAGAGCACTGGTTAAACTTGGATGGGCCAAAGTTGGGGCTTGTTCACACTTTTGTTTGGGCCTAGTCCCGCCCGTTAGTAATTGCTATACAAACAATAGCCCATACCGAGTGCGAGATGGATCAATCACAATCTCATCCACTTGCTTCTACTAATTACCTGTCCGTTCCATTCTCTGTCAGCATTTCTTTTAGCTTTTTTATTATTTTCATAACCCCTAATATTGTGATTCTCCGCGTCCTGTCGTTGGCTAGTGAGAAAAAGGAAATTCCACTGAGCTAGGGGTTGCTTTCTTAAAGTGGGAGCTGAACCCTGACTGATTCTTCCTGTTGGCTAGATGGGCAACAATCCATCTTATTGGGTAATGGCAGTGGTGTGATTCTCACAGGCGAAAGGGCGAGTGTGGACCACTTGGGAATGGGGAGATAAAAAAGCCTTCTCTGGTTCAACAAAGATCGACCTAGGTTCCAACTCAAGGAAACGCCTCCTTCCACCCCACTTTTTAGGGGCTGTTCGCTGCTGGCTCCCAAAAGCTACTATTTGTAGCTTTTTTATTAATCTACCTCTAGTTAACCTATTGTAACTTGACACATCTGTATTGGGTTAAATTTTAACAAATAACTAACTGACATGTGGCAAGCAAAAAATAAAGAACTGAGATTAATGTTCTAATCGCAACTACAGAACGGGGCCTTAACTCTGTTTAGGGGGCGTTCTTTCAGCGCTTCCAATCCTGCGTTTCGATTAATGTGCATGTGGTTAACAAATGATAGTTAGCCAATTAGATTGAGTTTACTTTTCATCCTATCTTAAAGTGACACTTGTCAACTACTTTTAGTAAAAAAAATAGATTAACCTCCTGCTGTCCATGAATTGGTTGTCACCGAACGGGCTCTTAATCTAAAAAATAAAATTCTTTTTGTGTGTTACTCTCTCTTCGATCCACCTCCGTCATCCTGATTTTCCAAAGTATTATTAGTGTGGTGTTGGTAGTAATTAGTACCGCCTTCTTTGGCAAGAATAGAACTACTCTCTTCTATCTCAAATATAAGTCCATTGAGGATTATTAACTACAGACTTTGCTCAACTTTTTCCCTCTTCCATGAGGGTAGTCTTTCTTTAACTTGCGACAATTTTTTTTTTTTTCTGTATCTTTGTGTCTCAATAAGTACAATGTGTGTCAATCTCAATTTACAAGTGGTTAGAGTAATTACTTATCACTCTTGTATTTGTTAACCAGGGTCACATTTATCTTAAAGCAGTGATATGCTGGGTTTTAGGTTGCGTTCTTTCAACAACTTAATTCATGTGTTGAGATTAATGTGACATGTCATTTTTTATTGGGTTACTTTTACCTTTTGACCCCACCAAAACTAAAATACTCTACTCTCATTGGTTAACCATGGTGACCTTAATCATAAAGCTACAAACCAAGCTTTATCTTTGAAACTCAGAACGCACCCTCAGTCAGGCGTCGAATAGCCCCTTAGGGTGTGTTCGTTATGTCCCTAGGGTTAACTAGTGGTTAACAAATCATAGACCATTATTTCAATTATAGTGGGACCAAGAGACAATAAAAATCAAATAGGCAAGTGACATGTGTCACATTAATGTAAAGAAAAAAGTGAAACGCGCTCAACGAACGCACCCTTACTCTCTTCTAAATCAATAGTGTGGAGTTATGGGTCATTTTTTTAGATGGATTTTTCTTTCCTTCTTTCTTTTCTTTTGCTATTACTTTTGGTTAGTTTTTCTTTTTTGGGTTGTGCAAATCCTAAATTCGCTGCATGCCAATTTTTTCTTAACTTTTGTATGAAAGAAATTGAAAGGGAAATAGAATATGCTTTAGAGTATAGACCACTGGTAAACTCCATCATGTGTTCATCGTCATGTGTTCTACTCAACTCCTTTGCCACCGACTTATGCACTGTTTTTCCCAAACCAGTGATGTTAGTATTATCATCATCCATAGTCACGTGCAGTTTGCAATTTTACTAAGGCTGATAGTTGCGACATATTGACGGAGTAGAAAGGCGACGATGTGATCAGTGGTAGCCTGGTTGGATGCGCTTGCTTGTGGTTAGGGATAAAGCGACACAAGGATGGAATAGGGGGATGTTGGTGTGAAACAGCAGACAGAGGAGGGTTTGTGTTTGAGTGAGGAGAACACCTTGAGTGAGCAGATCGAAGAGGGTTTGTTTTCGCAAAAGCAAAAGCAAAATCGTGATTCAGTATTGATGGATTGAAATCCGTGAAGGGATCACTGATAGCTTTCACCCATAAGGGGGATGGGTGATGATAGATTTTTTATATTTATGCACAATGATGATTGGTATTGAGTATTTTGCTAATGGAACTGGGGATAAAGAGAAGACAATCAACTTATAGGAATTTTTGTTGTATTAATTTGCTTAACTTCCTTACCGGAAGCCCCTCATACACGCTCTACACAAGAACTTGGGAGATACATCACAGACAACACACCCTTGGTTGATGTACAGAAGTCAAGGCACACTCGACTTCTTTCTTCACCCTCTAGACCACCACTAGAGTCACCCACTATGTAGACCACCGCTAGATAATGACTCTACTAAATGCTCTCAACCTCCAACTTTAGAATTTATTATCCCATAAATGCACCAATGACAATGTCTGTCTCACTTCATATTTAATGACCCTCTTTGGGCCCTGGATCCGTAGCTCTTTTATGCTGGAATTAAATCTTCATTTGAGTCCATAAACCTCATTGAATGATGAAGATAATCCAATGCAGCATTCCAGGTACCTCGAGATCTCTCAGCTGCTCATTCTACAAGGTAGAACTCTTGCGAGAGAGGCATACTTCCAAGACTAAAAGCGACATCACCCGTTGATAGAAACTTTGTCATTGCTTTAGTATATGTTCCTCCTTGGCTAGAGAGAACGGGATGATTCAGTCTATCTTGTGCCTTGGGATCTCTTTGGGACTCATTTCTCCAGGTAGTACTCTTCTTAGAGTGGTATTGTTGCAAGGCATAAAGCGACAACACCTATTGAAAGCGACATGTCACTTTTTTTCCATTTTCTACCCGTTTGTTTCTTTAAACTGATTGCCTCAAACTTTTGAGTATTCTAGCCAAGAGCCACGAAGTATCCCATGATTGGAGAAGTCATTCATGGCCGAGAACAGTTGAATTTTCAAATCAAGTATTATTGAGTTTCCCGGTTGCTTTAGTCTTACGACTTAGTGATGTCCATATGACCGCTCAGTGATGCAATCGGTGACCATCACACATAAACTACTTGTGCACTCCACAAGATTTTTTTAGTCTCTAGAGATCATAGTTGCTATCATCAAAACACTTCGGGATCATACTCCAACAAATCCCCCCTTTTTGATGATGACAACTATGTGCAAGATTTTCTTAACTTTTGAGAGTTCACCGTGAGAGGGATCCCCCTAATTTAAGTACCAGTTATAAACTTATGCTAAACACTTAAAACAATTTGCAATTACTAAACGTTGACATAAGAAAAACGATTCAAAAGACAAGAATTTTGAAAATTACTCATAGACTAACTTTCCCCTTTTGGCATTAACAAAGAGGAGAAGTGGATTAGACATGGTATTTGAAAGAATATATATATATATATATA
>JAIOTZ010000131.1:0-83559 GCA_023374045.1 Limonium bicolor | reverse complement strand
CCGCACGAGAATCCACATTGTATTAGGATGTCCATTAGCTTAATGTGTTTATAACGTTGTATACATTTGGGAATACCTAGATGCTCACTTGTCGTTAAAGTTACATTTGGTTTAGATTGTTTTATAGGTTAGTATCTCGTTATCACTGTTATGTATGTATTAACAGTATTATTTCTTACGTAATTTATTTCTGCTTCTTTACTCGTATGGGTGAGTAATGGCATGTGACACCCGAGTGAGGTCTATTGTCGTGTGACTTCCGCTGTGAGACGTTATTAATTAAATGCTACGTGAGTGATTATTACGTGATTACGAGTGGGGTGTTACAGCCTTGGTTCAGGCTGGGTCCGGAACTTGACATCTCAATTGATAGAATAGTTTAACACATTCTTCAGCTTCTACCTCTATATTAATGATCTTCCCTTTTGCATCCCTTGCTGGGATCGACTCCTTTTCCTGAATTTTTGGTGGTGTGTTGTGAACAAGCTCACAAACAGACTAATTTCCTCAGCTTCTGGACTGATCTGTTCTGTTGTTAGACATGGGCTTCTGGGATCTAACCTATCCGTTGGCCCGCTTAAATTCACGTGGTCTATCCCCTGTACCAATATCACGGGCGCTACTAAATTAGTCTCAGGAATAGCCGCATCCCACTGTTGGAGTTCCTTAAGAGATGCTTTGGAGCAGCTCCTTGGCTCAAGGAAAGGGGCTGGAAACACCCTCAATCTATGTAAAATGAGATGTATAAGGAGGTGTTAATGAGAGCTCGGTTTCGGACATAATAGAGAAGGTAAAGAAAATGTGTTCTATGGTATTGTTTTGTTCTTACCTTGTGTTACCTAGCTTGCCTCCATTGTTCTTGGGCCATGCTCTTTAATTTTCGGACAAGAAGAGAAAGAGGAGAGTTTAGTGATGGTTTTGTGCAAGAAAATGGAGCTTTGAGGCAGAAGAAAGCCTTAGGACACCATTAGAAGCTTAAAGCTTGAAAAATGATGAAAATGGTAAAAGAGAAGAGGGTGAGCTACTGCTACCGGTTAAGAGAAGGGATGAGAGGGTGTTGATATCGAGAGCATGGGCAAGGAGTGCTAAATGAGGGAGTGAGTATAAGTAAAATGAGAGACTTTGATTAGGTGTCTAGACTTGTAAGTCTAGGTGTACTTATTTGCTTGTTAATTTCTAATATTGCTTTTTGGTTTCCTTTCCTACATGGATAACCGAGAGTGATGGGAAGGATTTGGAGAACTTGTCAGCTGAATTTGCAAGGAAGATGAGGAGAAATGATGGGTATTGGTAGTAGTAGTTCTTTAATTTATGCTTTAGGTTGTACTTGGTGTTTACTACATTTTGTAATTTGCTTTTGATCCTTGTTTTTCTAGCATATAGCCGAGAGTGTGAGGGAAATTTGGGATGAAAACAGCCGTATGTGTAAGGGGGAGATGGGAGGGAAATGAGTGTTAGTACAAGTACTCTTTATTTTATGTAAACTAGGTGTACCTATTTTACTTTTGTCAATTCATCTTCCCTCTCTTTTTATTCTTACTAGTGGCTGGCTACTATAATGGGGGGAAGGACTTTTAAATTTTTGTACATTAATACACAGTAATGGTGTATTATGGCATTGTTTATGCGCTAGTTAATGACATGTGTTATTTCTTGTTTTGGTGTGTATATATAAGTGTCTATTACACTTTGTTTTGACTATATAAAATATTTTATATAATTTAATGAGTGATATTTGTGATATTTAATACATGTATTATTAATTTTAGGAGTTGATTTCTCCTTAATAATGTTTTAGAGATTTAATGTATAGTTTGGTGTTCATCTTGGACTATACATATTTATTTGTATATATGTATTTAGAGGTTATAATATTCTTTAGTGAATATTACTCATTAGTCATAGTTGGGTAATTAATGTTTGGGGTATTTCAGTAACCACTTTTCCACATAAAGAGAAAAAAGAAATTGTACCGACTTAATAATCTTTTCTAGCCTTGCACCTAAACTACGAATGACTTTGGCTGAAAAGTAAATCACTCATATTCATCTCCACTTTAAATTTAATATAGTAAAAAGACAGTTCAATTAATAAAAACAATCCAATCAGCGACTGACTGACTACAAATCAGTGACCATTACTGACTAGACCATTGGCCGTAAGCCGCGGACAGCCCGGATGTTCTACCAACTGATTTTTGAGTGGTCACATCGGGTAGAAGCCACTTGCATCCATCCAAATTCAATCGGACGACTAAGGTTGAACTTAAATCAATCATGATTTAAACGATAAACTTTCGTTGGTGGCGCTACTGTTTGCTTGTGATTCTTGACTGGCTTGTGCTTCTGTTCAAAAGCATAATCTATCCATCAACTCCTCCGTTAATTAATATCTGTCATTTTAGGATGTGATTCTTGTTTAAAAATATCTATCATTCTAGTTTTTTGACACATTTTTTCCACTTTTATCCCTACTATTTAATATAAAGGTAATTATTATCTAAATGAAAAAGTAAAAAATAGGGGCACATATGTCATTGTCCTACTTTTCTTAATAAGCGTGCAAATTTCTAAAATGACACGGAGGAAGTAATAAATTCCCCTTCTCATTCTCTGAGGACAAAACACACCCAAAACACCACACCCAAATTCAATTTTGTTTCAACTAAATCATTTGAAAAACTATTTATAATCATTCTATAACGTAAAACAATCAAATTGAAACAAAAAGTTTCCCTACGATTATCTATAACTTTTATTTTATTTTGTAGATAATTTATTAAATAATACATTGTTCGTAATAAAAATATTTATTAATGAAATTTTTTTGCAACTACATCTAAAATATTAATTGTGATTATGAATATAAATACTAAAAATCTAACTACATTAATTTTTTTTATAATTACTGTTGAATCCAAACAATTTACTAGACCCAACCAAGTATAACTAAATATCAGTTTAGTTAAAAATTAATCAATAAATAATGTGTTTATTAATCAAATATAAATAAAATTTTTTTTCCTTTCAAATGATTTGATGCAAACTGAACGGAACCTGAAATCTTTTTTAAACAAAAAAGTCTTCACCCAAATTTAACACTAGTACTATTTTCAGTTCAGTCACATGGAAGCCACTTGCATGATGCATCTATCTGACTCACTTGTCGTAAACGATCATCACAATTAAACAGTAGCTAATAACTAAGCACTACATTTAGTATAATCAAATATTTGTTTAGTTATAAATTAATCAGAATTTCTTTAGTTATCAATTTTTTCCTGCAAACTAATAAACCAAATCTCAACCCAAATATAAATAGATTTATTTAGTACTATTTTTCAGATCACATCTAGCTGACATACTTGTCGTAAATAATCATAACAATTAAACATGTATTATATTTTTAGTACTTAGTTATAATTAAATATCAAATTAATTTAATCACTAAATATTAGTTACCAAATATAAATAGAATTATTTGTTTCCATTCAAATGACTGAGCAAACCTTTTAAATAAAAAATCTCCACCCAAACTTAGTACTACTATTGTCTTTTTCTCAGTTGGGCCACATCGGGTAGAAGCCAATTGCATCCATCCAAATTCAAGACGACTAAGGTTGAACTTAAATCAATCATGATTTAAACGATAATAAATTCCACTTCTCATTCTCTGAGGACAAAACACACCCAAAACATCTTCATTCTTATTTTATTTAAAGAATATGTATTATTCTATTCAGACATTGGCAAGACGCGGTGCGGACGTCCATTCCTATCTCTTCAAACCACAGTCTCATTACTTGTTTCAGTTCCCTCCACTGTCTTCACCTAGACCATGGGTAGTAGCTCCCCGATCTTCGGAGAGAGTAATAGGTTCATCGGGAGAGTAATAGGTCCACCGCCAGTTGCGGTCGATTCGAAAGTAGAAGAACGTGGTTTATTACCAGCAGGTCTTACTCAAGACCTGATGCCGAGACATGTGGCGATCATCATGGATGGTAATATGCGGTGGGCGCGGCAGAGAGGACTGCCTGGAAAAGCTGGCCACGAAGCCTGTTTCAAGAAGCTTTGGGTCATGGCTGATATCTGTCGCAAATGGGAGATCAAAGTTTTCTCCGGGTTTGCTTTCTCTACTCAAAATTGGAATCGCCCGAGGGTAATTACATATATAATATATGCATACTTCGTTTTTATATGATGATTAATATACTGAATGCATGCATGCTTATACTAATAACGTGTGTGAGGGATTTAATATTGTGATGTCGGTTATGTTTGTTAGAGATCAAGTCACACATTAAAAAATTAGTTAGTGAATAAGTTATTCAGTCTTGTTAGTCTATATAAATGTTTTACTGTTAGGATCACTCTCCTCCACAATATTTCTTGAGATATTTTATATAATTCTCTCCCCAACAATATTTCTAACGATGTAATGCTATGTGTAGGAGGAAGTTGATTTTCTGATGGAAGTGTTTGAGAGGTCGTTACTCAACGAGGTGGACAATCTTATAAGGTCTATCATTACACTTGTCCTTTCTTATCCGTTTCTCTTATATAAAGGAAGCTCCTCCAACAAATCCAAACCATCACGAAAAGCTTAATTTGTGTTATTTTTATAAGTGGCTAAGACTTCATGAAGAAAGCGGTAATGAGGGTCGAATGAGCCTTTCTCACTTGTATAGAGTCGAAAACTTAATTTGTGTGTGTCCCTTTTGTTTACAGCAAAGGCATTCGAGTATCAGTAATCGGGGACCGCTCGAAACTCCCACAGTCTCTAGCCAAAGCCATAGCTCACGTGGAAGAGATGACAAAGAGCATCCCCATAAAACTAAATGTTGTCATAGCATTCGGATATAGTGGGAGGGACGACATGCTTCAGGCCTGCACCAGGATAGCCCCAAAGTGAAGGAAGACATTATTAACTTGGACGAAATCAATGAGTCTCTGCTTGAGAGAGAGTTCATGATGACGGATCTAGTCGAGTTCCCTAACCCAGATCTGATGATACGTACCAGCGGCGAGCTCAGAGTTAGTAACTTCTTCCTCTGGCACCTGGCGTATACAGAATTGTATTTCTCTACCAGTCTCTGGCCTGATTTTGATGAGGATGCATTTGCTGCTGCGCTGAGCTCGTACCAAAAGAGGGATAGACGTTTCGGGGCACGAGTTTGACTTTGACGACCTCGTTATGTAACAAATGGGTCCATTCGTTTAACACAATATCAAATGAGTTTATTTGATCATGTTAGAAATATTGTGGGGGAGGAATAGGCCCAACGGAGGGTATTATATAAAATACCCATATAGACTATAGCAAGGTCCAATAACCCATGAGATTTCATCCTAAAACCAATTGGCATTAGGTGGGAGTAGCTCTAGGCTATATAAGCTACTTGCTAGCTACTTAATTTTCAATGTGAGACTCACACTTATCAACTAGTTTTTTCTCTGTATGTCATATACATCAATTGTCATATCAACTATTTTTTTTCTAATTTCAGCTGACATTCTGCTGACAAAAGAATGTTTTGTTCAATAAATCCGGGTTTAATGTATTGATTGTCATGTTAGTGAGCAGTGCACTGTACTATAAATGTGAGACGGGGAAGAAACGAAAGTGGATTTCCACTTACAAAGAGTAGAAGAGAGTCTCTGTATTGTCGTTCTTACAATAGAAGGAAAATAGAAGAAGATGAGAAGGATATGTTGACCGCTGAGTATCCAGTATACAGTAGTTTATATATGTCGGAGAGCTTGCACTTAATACTAGAGGAGATAAAAGAATATACTAAAGAATATATATTAAAGACATACTCCCTCCGTTCAACAATATCTGTCATTCTAGGAAGTTGCACACTTATTAAGAAAAGTAGAAAAATGACGCATGTACCCCTACTTTTTACTTTTCCATCTAGATAATAATTACTTTTGTGTTGAATAGTAGGGTTAAAAGTGAAAAAAATGTGTCAAAAAGCTAGAATGACAGATATTTTTGAACAAAAATCACTACCTAAAACGACAGATATTAATCAACGGAGGGAGTATTATGTTTCAGAATAAGTCTTGTTGCTCTAAGTAGAATGCATGCCCAGTCACGGAAGTGTGGCCTAATAAACTTTGCCTGTGAGAGGCTTTGTAAGAATGTCAGCTAACTGTTGGGTTGCTGGTATGTGTTGTATCTGTATGAGGTCGTCTTGTAATTTCTCTCTCACATAATGGCAATCAAGCTCGATGTGCTTGGTCCTTTCGTGAGATACCGGGTTCTTTGCTATATGGATGGCCGAAATCTTGTCGCATTTTAGTGGTACTGGCTTGATATCTTGGACTTCCAGTTCTGATAGGAGGTGTGTTAACCAGCTCAACTCACTTGTCACTTGCCGCATTGCCTGGTATTCGGCTTCTGCTAAAGATAAGGCGACGGAGACTTGCTTCTTTGACTTCCAACTGAGTGGGCGGCCACTGAGAAGGATATAATATCCTGAGATGGATTTTCAGGTCATAGAACATGAAGCCCAGTCAGAATCATAGAAGGCTAAGAGATTATATGATGCTGTTTTATTGAAAAAAATGTCGAATCCTATGGTGCCTTTAATATATGATAGAGTGTGCAATGCAACATTAAGATGTATGTAACACCCCTAAAACCGGCCTAAGAGTTAAGGGTATTACACGCCGCGTATTACTACCAATAACGCAAGGCTCTAAAACACTCAAATGCAATAAAGGCCCAAAACAGAGTTTACATAAACATTATAAACCAAGGTACTCAATTACAGCGGAAGTAATACGAAATCCCAAATACATATCCAAGTCAGAAACAGAAGTCAAAATAGTGTGAGGCCCTAAGGCTACAACATCATAAATAATAGTCTGAACAAACGAAAAGCTAAACTCTATAGCTCCAGAATCTTAAGATGATCCTCGCTGATCAATCTGCAAAAATGTTAGAAGTAGGGGAATGAGCACACAACTATGCCCAGTAAGCAGCGACCGTCATCAGTAAGGTCGCTCAAACAATTGGAAACAGAAGAAGAGAAGATAAACATAATATTCACATTCCTCAAACAGTCAGAAGCTTTCAGAATCAGAAACAGAATGGGACACAAGAGTCCCCGGTGCAGAAACAGTCAGAGTTCTTAAACAGAGAAGGGACAAGACACAATGCACTCACTTCAGAGGTCGAGACCCATTAGACCATGACAGATCTCTTGGCAACGCAGGAAATGACTCGAAAGAGCTAAGGGTTCGTCACACCACAGAACAGAAAGGGAATGACCCACACTCAAACGACATCACATGTATACCACGGAATAGCTCGACCCAGCATTCACGGCTCAGAAACAATGTGAAATGTCTCAAAACAGAAGGTTGATTAAACAGAAGCAAGATTGCATTTAAATAGGCCAGAACACTCATACCATATAGTTGGAACTATATAATATAGCGCATGAATGCATGCAACTATATATTATATGACTAAACAAATAAAACAACATATATGTATATATATGTAAAAACTGAGAATATGAATAAGAGTATACAATATGGTTTTAATGTCATAAAATAATAAATGACAAGTGTTATGACAATGGTATAACTATACCATAAGTCATACAATTGAAAATTAAAGTATAGTTTATTAAGATGTATAACATATGGTACAATAATAAATGGTTAAATAATAGTGCCATAAAACATTAGTGCATAAGCATAAATTGCGATGCAAATTAACGTTGCATGAATACATGCAACTATATATTATAATTGTATATTCGTATACCTAACCGGAACGGTTAAATCAATACATGAGTATAAACGAGAATATTTATTCGTATACTCGTATATAAGGAATAAATCATAACATTGAAAACGCTACAACTAAGAAGTCCTAAAACCGACTCGTTTAAATAAACCCGGGGCGTTGGTAATTAATACGTGCTACGACTGACGAGTTCGTATAACGATACCTTAACAAATAACTGTTGAAATCCGGGGATGAAATGTCAAGATTATTTGTGTTGTTCGGATTTACCAAACTTAAATAAGTCATGTGGATTGACTTATAGTGTGCTTGATATTCAGATCATATCACCGACGATGGCGCTCGACGAGCTAGTGGTCTACTGCGCAACCTAGGTCTTTGGTGAACGGTATGTAAAGGGGTCTGATCTGAGATGTCCTAAGGAATTCCTCGGGCTCGGATATGTGTGTTGTATAACGAGTGTGATGCATGTATGTGTGTGTATGTATTTGTGTTTATGTATGTGATGTGTATCTGTTTAAATTCCTGCATCGTTAATTGTGCGCGGACGTCCTTCGGGACTAATACTACGTCGACTATAGATCGACTTATATAAAACACATATGTGTTTAATGTGATGTGATTGCTGTTAACTGATACAACACACCTAATACTATGATGGTAAATATGTATACTAACCTAAGTAAAATACATAGGTACGGGACACGACATTGTTGGTCTCTAGAGCACGGCTCTAACATGTATATGACCTAGATGACTTCTAGGCATGCGTAAGACCCTTAGGGCAGCTAAGTGATATGTGAACCCTTTATAACAAAAAATTATACCTTCAGTATTCGACTAACTAATTAAACACATAATTGAACATTGGTGGAGGAGAATAAGCCCAGGTTAGTCACGGACTAACTGGCTGCGCAGAGAGATCTCTGGAGTATTTTTCCCGGATCGGGATTAGACTCTAATGATGCCACGAGCCTACATAGATCGTTGGTCAGTTCTTATCATTATTTGATACTCGACCATTGGCCCCAAACTAAATGACGCCTTTTAGGAAAAGAGGATGTCCCAAGATCTTATATCTTTGGCCGGAGTGCACTGCTGATGGTGCCACCAGGACGACTGTCCATAATAAAATACAGATATGGGTTGTCCTAACTTGACACTCACTGATGTTGTGTTATGATGTGATGAGGACCCGGGGGGGTCGTGTGATTAACTAAATAACCAGACCGTTACTAACGGCTACTCGTTTTTTTATTGTTGTTGTGATATATATTGTGTTGTGTGATGTTGTGTGGGATTGTAGTGATTGCCTTAACTGTTTATTTTATCGTGATTCATGTGTTTACTGTTTTATACCTGTACACCGGTAAAGCATGTAACGAACCTTTTAAAAGGGCTACCATGACTATTAAGTGACCAATAGGGTCCAGGCCCGGCATACTCAGCGTTTATCACTGAGCCTTTATGGCATTGCTGCAGGTGATGATTATCACGGAAGCCGAAGAGCGGGACCCGGGTAGTTAGGGTTTTATTTACCGCACGAGAATCCACATTGTATTAGGATGTCCATTAGTTTAATGTGTTTATAACGTTGTATACATTTGGGAATACCTAGATGCTCACTTGTCGTTAAAGTTACATTTGGTTTAGATTGTTTTATAGGTTAGTATCTCGTTATCACTGCGGTTATGTATGTATTAACAGTATTATTTCTTACGTAATTTATTTCTGCTTCTTTACTCGTATGGGTGAGTAATGGCATGTGACACCCGAGTGAGGTCTATTATCGTGTGACTTCCGCTGTGAGACGTTATTAATTAAATGCTACGTGAGTGATTATTACGTGATTACGAGTGGGGTGTTACAGCCTTGGTTCAGGCTGGGTCCGGAACTTGACATCTCAATTGATAGAATAGTTTAACACATTCTTCAGCTTCTACCTCTATATTAATGATCTTCCCTTTTGCATCCCTTGCTGGGATCGACTCCTTTTCCTGAATTTTTGGTGGTGTGTTGTGAACAAGCTCACAAACAGACTAATTTCCTCAGCTTCTGGACTGATCTGTTCTGTTGTTAGACATGGGCTTCTGGGATCTAACCTATCCGTTGGCCCGCTTAAATTCACGTGGTCTATCCCCTGTACCAATATCACGGGCGCTACTAAATTAGTCTCAGGAATAGCCGCATCCCACTGTTGGAGTTCCTTAAGAGATGCTTTGGAGCAGCTCCTTGGCTCAAGGAAAGGGGCTGGAAACACCCTCAATCTATGTAAAATGAGATGTATAAGGAGGTGTTAATGAGAGCTCGGTTTCGGACATAATAGAGAAGGTAAAGAAAATGTGTTCTATGGTATTGTTTTGTTCTTACCTTGTGTTACCTAGCTTGCCTCCATTGTTCTTGGCCCATGCTCTTTAATTTTCAAACAAGAAGAGAAAGAGGAGAGTTTAGTGATGGTTTTGTGCAAGAAAATGGAGCTTTGAGGCAGAAGAAAGCCTTAGGACACCATTAGAAGCTTAAAGCTTGAAAAATGATGAAAATGGTAAAAGAGAAGAGGGTGAGCTACTACTACCGGTTAAGAGAAGGGATGAGAGGGTGTTGATATCGAGAGCATGGGCAAGGAGTGCTAAATGAGGGAGTGAGTATAAGTAAAATGAGAGACTTTGATTAGGTGTCTAGACTTGTAAGTCTAGGTGTACTTATTTGCTTGTTAATTTCTAATATTGCTTTTTGGTTTCCTTTCCTACATGGATAACCGAGAGTGATGGGAAGGATTTGGAGAACTTGTCAGCTGAATTTGCAAGGAAGATGAGGAGAAATGATGGGTATTGGTAGTAGTAGTTCTTTAATTTATGCTTTAGGTTGTACTTGGTGTTTACTACATTTTGTAATTTGCTTTTGATCCTTGTTTTTCTAGCATATAGCCGAGAGTGTGAGGGAAATTTGGGATGAAAACAGCCGTATGTGTAAGGGGGAGATGGAGGGAAATGAGTGTTAGTACAAGTACTCTTTATTTTATGTAAACTAGGTGTACCTATTTTACTTTTGTCAATTCATCTTCCCTCTCTTTTTATTCTTACTAGTGGCTGGCTACTATAATGGGGGGAAGGACTTTTAAATTTTTGTACATTAATACACAGTAATGGTGTATTATGGCATTGTTTATGCGCTAGTTAATGACATGTGTTATTCTTGTTTTGGTGTGTATATATAAGTGTCTATTACACTTTGTTTTGACTATATAAATATTTTATATAATTTAATGAGTGATATTTGTGATATTTAATACATGTATTATTAATTTTAGGAGTTGATTTCTCCTTAATAATGTTTTAGAGATTTAATGTATAGTTTGGTGTTCATCTTGGACTATACATATTTATTTGTATATATGTATTTAGAGGTTATAATATTCTTTAGTGAATATTACTCATTAGTCATAGTTGGGTAATTAATGTTTGGGGTATTTCAGTAACCACTTTTCCACATAAAGAGAAAAAAGAAATTGTACCGACTTAATAATCTTTTCTAGCCTTGCACCTAAACTTCGAATGACTTTGGCTGAAAAGTAAATCACTCATATTCATCTCCACTTTAAATTTAATATAAAAAGACAGTTCAATTAATAAAAACAATCCAATCAGCGACTGACTGACTACAAATCAGTGACCATTACTGACTAGACCATTGGCCGTAAGCCGCGGACAGCCCGAATGTTCTACCAACTGATTTTTGAGTGGTCACATCGGGTAGAAGCCACTTGCATCCATCCAAATTCAATCGGACGACTAAGGTTGAACTTAAATCAATCATGATTTAAACGATAAACTTTCGTTGGTGGCGCTACTGTTTGCTTGTGATTCTTGACTGGCTTGTTGCTTCTTGTTCAAAAGCATAATCTATCCATCAACTCCATCCGTTAATTAATATCTGTCATTTTAGGATGTGATTCTTGTTTAAAAATATCTATCATTCTAGTTTTTTGACACATTTTTTTCCACTTTTATCCCTACTATTTAATATAAAGGTAATTATTATCTAAATGGAAAAGTAAAAAATAGGGGCACATACGTCATTGTCCTACTTTTCTTAATAAGCGTGCAAATTTCTAAAATGACACGGAGGAAGTAATAAATTCCCCTTCTCATTCTCTGAGGACAAAACACACCCAAAACACCACACCCAAATTCAATTTTGTTTCAACTAAATCATTTGAAAAACTATTTATAATCATTCTATAATGTAAAACAATCAAATTGAAACAAAAAGTTTCCCTACGATTATCTATAACTTTTATTTTATTTTAGATAATTTATTAAATAATACATTGTTCGTAATAAAAATATTTATTAATGAAATTTTTTTGCAACTACATCTAAAATATTAATTGTGATTATGAATATAAATACTAAAAATCTAACTACATTAATTTTTTTTATAATTACTGTTGAATCCAAACAATTTACTAGACCCAACCAAGTATAACTAAATATCAGTTTAGTTAAAAATTAATCAATAAATAATGTGTTTATTAATCAAATATAAATAAAATTATTTTTTTCCTTTCAAATGATTTGATGCAAACTGAACGGAACCTGAAATCTTTTTTAAACAAAAAAGTCTTCACCCAAATTTAACACTAGTACTATTTTCAGTTCAGTCACATGGAAGCCACTTGCATGATGCATCTATCTGACTCACTTGTCGTAAACGATCATCACAATTAAACAGTAGCTAATAACTAAGCACTACATTTAGTATAATCAAATATTTGTTTAGTTATAAATTAATCAGAATTTCTTTAGTTATCAATTTTTTCCTGCAAACTAATAAACCAAATCTCAACCCAAATATAAATAGATTTATTTAGTACTATTTTTCAGATCACATCTAGCTGACATACTTGTCGTAAATAATCAAACAATTAAACATGTATTATATTTTTAGTACTTAGTTATAATTAAATATCAAATTAATTTAATCACTAAATATTAGTTACCAAATATAAATAGAATTATTTGTTTCCATTCAAATGACTGAGCAAACCTTTTAAATAAAAAATCTCCACCCAAACTTAGTACTACTATTGTCTTTTTCTCAGTTGGGCCACATCGGGTAGAAGCCAATTGCATCCATCCAAATTCAAGACGACTAAGGTTGAACTTAAATCAATCATGATTTAAACGATAATAAATTCCACTTCTCATTCTCCGAGGACAAAACACACCCAAAACACCTCATCTTCATTCTTATTTTATTTAAAGAATATGTATTATTCTATTCAGACATTGGCAAGACGCGGTGCGGACGTCCATTCCTATCTCTTCAAACCACAGTCTCATTACTTGTTTCAGTTCCCTCCACTGTCTTCACCTAGACCATGGGTAGTAGCTCCCCGATCTTCGGAGAGAGTAATAGGTCTTCCATCTTCATCGGGGAGAGTAATAGGTCCACCGCCAGTTGCGGTCGATTCGAAAGTAGAAGAACGTGGTTTATTACCAGCAGGTCTTACTCAAGACCTGATGCCGAGACATGTGGCAATGATCATGGACGGTAATATGCGGTGGGCGCGGCAGAGAGGACTGCCTGGAAAAGCTGGCCACGAAGCCTGTTTCAAGAAGCTTTGGGCCATGGCTGATATCTGTCGCAAATGGGAGATCAAAGTTTTCTCCGGGTTTGCTTTCTCTACTCAAAATTGGAATCGCCCGAGGGTAATTACATATATAATACTTCGTTTTTATATGATGATTAATATACTGAATGCATGCATGCTTATACTAATAACGTGTGTGAGGGATTTAATATTGTGATGTCGGTTATGTTTGTTAGAGATCAAGTCACACATTAAAAAATTAGTTAGTGAATAAGTTATTCAGTCTTGTTAGTCTATATAAATGTTTTACTGTTAGGATCACTCTCCTCCACAATATTTCTTAGATATGCATTGATATTTTATATTCTCTCCCCAACAATATTTCTAACGATGTAATGCTATGTGTAGGAGGAAGTTGATTTTCTGATGGAAGTGTTTGAGAGGTCGTTACTCAACGAGGTGGACAATCTTATAAGGTCTATATTACACTTGTCCTTTCTTATCCGTTTCTCTTATATAAAGGAAGCTCCTCCAACAAATCCAAACCATCACGAAAAGCTTAATTTGTGTTATTTTTATAAGTGGCTAAGACTTCATGAAGAAAGCGGTAATGAGGGTCGAATGAGCCTTTCTCACTTGTATAGAGTCGAAAACTTAATTTGTGTGTGTCCCTTTTGTTTACAGCAAAGGCATTCGAGTATCAGTAATCGGGGACCGCTCGAAACTCCCACAGTCTCTAGCCAAAGCCATAGCTCACGTGGAAGAGATGACAAAGAGCATCCCCATAAAACTAAATGTTGTCATAGCATTCGGATATAGTGGGAGGGACGACATGCTTCAGGCCTGCACCAGGATAGCCCACAAAGTGAAGGAAGACATTATTAACTTGGACGAAATCAATGAGTCTCTGCTTGAGAGAGAGTTCATGATGACGGATCTAGTCGAGTTCCCTAACCCAGATCTGATGATACGTACCAGCGGCGAGCTCAGAGTTAGTAACTTCTTCCTCTGGCACCTGGCGTATACAGAATTGTATTTCTCTACCAGTCTCTGGCCTGATTTTGATGAGGATGCATTTGCTGCTGCGCTGAGCTCGTACCAAAAGAGGGATAGACGTTTCGGGGCACGAGTTTGACTTTGACGATTTCTCGTTATGTAATATTTGGTTGTTTTATTCAATAAATCCGGGTTTTAATGTAATATTGATTGTCATGTTAGTGAGCAGTGCACAATACTAAAGTACAATAGTTTTTGCTTTTAAAAAAACTAGGCAAATAAGTAGAAGTGAACATGCAGCGTAATATAAGATGTATACATTTATACCTTTCCATCTACTTCTTTAAAATACGATAAAATTTATATTTGAATATTTGCTTATGAAATTCACTGTATTCTTGAATGTATTGAATGTATAGTAATATATATATATACTTTATTTAAAATAAATTTTACATTCATTATTACATTAAAGTATTTATAAAGAAATTTAGGCATCAATTCCCAAATTTTTGTTTCAATAAAATATTCCATTGAGTGGGGCAATAAAGAAAAAAACACAAAAGTTATATACTTATTACCTTAATTACTAATTTAGAATGAGAATTACCTTCTGACATGCTTGAACTTTGGGTCTATCGCTGATCATTCGGGTGGGCTGGTCGGGTGGCGCCTGTCGGGTCTATTTCTAGTGTCCTGGTCTGGTTTTTCTATTCTTGGGTCGGGTTGGGCCACGCCCGTTTATCTGGCACTACCAATAGCCAACCCTGATTTTTTATTAATGATTAATAAAATTTTATATACTTATTTAAATAAAGTATATAAATTTTAATTAATATATATAAAAAATATTATAAATATTTTAAAAGATAATATTATATAAAATTGGGTCGGGCTTACCCGCGGGCTCAAAAATGTGTTGAATCTTGTTTTTTTGGCCTGTTTGTTGTCCAGGTACGTCTAAATAGTTGATCAAGCCTGAGCTCGTCCTACTTTTTAATGGACCGGGTTAGCGGGCCATACGACTCTTGATTAGCTCTATCCGGGTCACGATAATGTTTGTTAGGTCAATACTGTCTGTGCTCTATGAAGGTCAATGATGAAAGATAGTGACAATTATAAACAATTAAATCGAGCGTGTCTCCAAACTTAATGAGTCATGTCATTTTTATGCCACACCAAACAATACACATTAATTGAACGAGTTAAAAAAGATTACCTTACACCACACACCCTAAAAACCACCATAGGAGAGTTAAAATGTAGAAGGCTACAAGGGTTTGTAGTGGCGGATTTAGAGTCGCCACAACCCTAAATATATTTCGAGTCAGTGGAGACATTATAGTATAGAACGAGTTAAAAAAAGATTACCATATAACCCTAAAAACCTACCGAGAAATAATAACACTAGTGGAAAAAATGTTTTTAACCACGGTTATTTTGCCTATATACCACGGTTAGGAACCGTGGTTTATGCTCGCGTCGTATATTCACAAATTGAGATAAATGACGGTTCATAACCGTGGTTTAAAGTGAGCGAAAAAACCACGGTTTGTCGAAACCGTCGCTTAAGACCCCTTCTCCCGTGAACATTCACTGACTTTATACCACGGTTGTGAGTCTGAACCGTGGTATATAGTGCATTATAAATGACGGTTTTACTTAAAACCGTGGTATAAAGTCTATAGAAATCAACAATAAACCACGGTTATATGTAGAACCGTGGTTTATAGTCTGCGATTTTTTTCCCAGTTCACCGGCGCTTTAGCGCCGCCGCCTTCGATGTAATTTCTCAACAGAGAGCGCAAACAGAAGAGAATGAACAGGCCAGAACATATATGTTACTTGTTTGTGTATTAGGGTTGCTAAATAATGAGTGAAGTTACATCATGTTTCTTGTTCGCCGGTAGGTTGCAAAATTACCGTGAAAGAGAATGAGAGAGGGCGATTTACAAAAATTACAGAGGCGCAGAGCATGTCCTTGTTCGCCGGTTAGGTTTGCAAAAATTACAGAGGCGCAACATGTGTTCCTTGTTTTCCAGTATGGCGAAGAGCATGCATGTTCGCCGGTGGGTTGAAAAAATTACAGAGGCGCAGAAGAAGAAGAAGGAGAAGAGTTGCAGAGCATCCTTGTTCGACAGTGTATGTTGTAAAAGGGTGAGGAGAAAATATATATAATAAGAGAAAGAGCCGCGTTAATTTTCGGCGAAAATTTGAATTCCCGCTTAGACTATATACCACGTTCTAACAAGGAACCGTCATTTAAAGTTTTTTGACCACGACTAAAAACGACGGTTTTGACAAAACCGTGGTATATAGAAACCCTATATACGACGGTTCTCCAAGAACCGTGGTATATTCACTCCGGCATGTACTATATACCACGGTTTCCCTGAAAACCGTGGTATATAACTAACCTATATACGACGGTTCCGGAAAAACCGTGGTATATGCGCTCTGGTATGCACCTTAAACGACGGTTTATTTTAAAACCGTGGTTTATAAACTTTAAACCACGGTTTTCCATTTAACCGTGGTTTAAACGCCGTCATTAAAAACATTTTTTCTACTAGTGTAACATTATAAGAGTATAAAAATGAATCACAAAAAGATACCTTGTAATGTTTTCATGACCAGGCTAAAGATACCAATAGTTGATAAATATTTTCGGATTAAAATGTATCTATGATAGTATATTAAAATTTTCATCAATAGTTCAAATGCTTCCAACTTAAAAATGAGTGCATAACCCATTCCGTTAATGATTAAAATAGATTTGATGTATTTGGTTAAGATTTTTATCAATTAAAAATGTATCCATGAAGGTAAAGATATCCAAATTATTATACAAAAAAGTATTCATGACCGCTTAATCCCAGAACCCTTGACTTTATAAGTGGTTATAATATTTATAGGACTTGTTAACGTGTAGGGTTTATGATACCCATGGTTTGTAATTTATGAATACAATATATATTGTTTGGTTTTATTTCCCTCTTCTTCACAATTATTCAATTTTTTGAACTTTATTCTAATAAATTTACAAAAATAGAAACATAAATAATTCAAAAGTAGATAAACACGGTAATTCGCTAAACTGTTCAATTATAAAACCTATATGTACTAATTACTTTGAGATGCGAGCAAAAAAGAAATGATATATTTATCCGAATTCATTACTCACTCAAAACTATAATAAAATATATAGACAAATAATTTATATTAACAATAAGCTATAAAAAAATTTAATTAGACAATCAAGTTTGGAATAATTAAAATAAAAAAATAAATCATTAAGAGAACGACTAAAATGACATATGTGTAACTTTAGTGTATTAATTCTTATGCTAGATTAATTAGATCACATTAAAGAGTATGATAGATGGTTGGAACACGAACAGAAAGTAGGATAAAAGACGGGTTGTATCTAATGTCATCTGTATTATTATTATAATATTAATTAGATCAGATATAAAAAAAGAACGGACGGCTAATATTGCTTCCATTCAGGGACGGAATTTTCGTGTCCGTCACCGAAACCCTGTCGGTCTATGTGGGGGGCTAAAGCTGGATGTGAGTGTACGTCATATCTCCACTTAATAGGTCTGTTATATTTAATGAAAGCCTACATGTCGTATTCTAGGTTAGGGACAGAGTTACTATCAACACATGTAACCATAATGGGTTCGTTTGGGGACAGCTGCTGGAGGCTGCTGTTAGGTCCTGCTGCTGGAAATTCAGAAGTTGACTGCTGATGGTTTTGTAGAAACTGTCAGCTGCTAGTTTTGGTGTTTGGTGGAACGTCTGCTGATGGTTTTAAAAAGCAGAGACAATTGTTAGGTCTTGCTGCTGAAAATTGAGAAGCTGTCAGCTGATGATTTTGCAAAAGCTGTCAGCTACTGGTTTTAGGTGTTTGGTGGAACCCTGCTGTTAGGTCCTGCTGCTGGAAATATAGAAGTTGACTGCTGACGGTTTTGTAGAAACTGTCAGCTGCTAGTTTTGGTGTTTGGTGGAACGTCTGCTGATGGTTTTAAAAAGTAGAGACAATTGTTAGGTCTTGCTGCTGAAAATTGAGAAGCTGTCAGCTGATGATTTTGCAAAAGCTGTCAGCTACTGGTTTTAGGTGTTTGGTGGAACCCTGCTGATTTTAGAAATTGGGAAGCTGTCTGCTGCTGGAAGCTGTTCCCCAAACGAGCTCAATCTATAGAATCTCATAGTAAGGAAGATTATCTTACACGTATTTTAGCTAGTTTATTTTTTAGTTAATCTATATGTTATGTTTTTTATCACATTAATTAATTTATCGTAATAGCTTATTATTAAGTTCCCCATAATATTTCTATTTTATTATTTTTACGAAGACAATAAACTCTTGCTTTTAATTGAAATTGAAACAAGTTAGAATTACACTTAAAAAATGTATGAGTTATTAAACTTCACTAACTAATTCGTCCCCAAATAAACTAATAATTTATTTAATTAAAAAATACCACTTCTGTGTATTTTTTTATATGGATGAACTATAAATTTCGTTTATCTACTAACTTATAATATAGACTTTTGGCACAAATTAAATCTGCTCATCTCATAATTTGTATAATGACGTACACCATATATTCAGGATAGTCACACTAATACACGCACAAACTGCATTATTGATTTTGTTCCACTTCATATAAAAAATGGAAATTCAATTATGTACTTAATTAATTACACCCAAGAAAACAGAGCGACTGCACTTGTACGACAAAAAAAAAAAAAGAGAACAGACGAGGAATAAGGCCGAAAGGAATAATGTGTAAAAATCAACTTCCTACACTTTGCAACCTATGATAATCCGCATAAAAGCTGGGCCCATCATCAACCGACGAATGATGATAAGCATACCCACCATGACTTGAAATATCCAGCCCAGCAACTTCCGCCTCTCGCGAAATCCTCAACAAATTCAATCTCAACAACCCAAAGAACAATGGGCCCATAGTCACACTAACCCAGAACACAATCGCCACAACCGCCACCACTTGCGCACCTATCAAACCCCACCCACCACCAAGCAACACTCCATACGGCCTGCTCACTCCACTCTCTCCTGCATCATAAACTTGCACTATAAACTCCTCTTTTGCAAATAGTCCAGTAAATATCATCCCCCACGCACCACACCCACCGTGTAGTTGCGTTGCCTCCAATGGATCATCAAACTTCAACTTCAACGCTACCCAATTCAACCCCATTAGAACTAACGCAGCGATCGCGCCGCAGACAATCGCCGCCCACGGTTCGACTACTGAACACCCTGAAGTGATCGCTACAAACCCGCCCAAGACGCCATTGCACACCTCTAATGGGTCCCAGTGTCCGACTATGAAGAACCGGCCTGCTAATGTGACAACTCCAGCGGTTGACCCGGCTAAGGTTGTGGTTACTGCTGTCCGACTTATCCCGGTCCAGTTTCCTTCATAGGTTGTGGATGAGTATGGTACCACTATTTTAATAAACGAACCGGGGTTAAACCCGAACCAACCAAACCAAAGCAGGAATGTACCGAGGACCACTAGCGTCGCATTATGTCCACGCATGGCAACCGGTTTACCCCAAGCGTCAAACCGGCCAACTCTAGGACCAACAGCCAATGATCCCCAGAGACCAGCGATTCCACCGACGAGATGCACGACACCACTCCCGGAGAAATCAATCGCACCCGACCCGAATAACAAACTAGTAGAATTTGGACTGAGCCAACCCTCGGAAGACCAAAGCCAATGCGAGACGATCGGGTAGACGAAACCGGATAAGAAGAATGAGAAGATAAGGTAAGAAGTGAACTGGGTGCGTTCAGCGACGGAACCGGCAGTGATACCCGGGACAGCGATGGCGAATGCCCACTGGAATAGGAAGAATGAGTAGTCGTAAGTGGAGTTTGGTATGTCGGATAGACCAAAAAATCCCCAGCCGATGAATGGGTTGAGTGTGCCATAGGCGAATGCGAATCCGAATGCATAGTATGAGACGCTGCCGATGACGGCATCTACTACATTTGTTAGCATTATGTTCATTGCGTTCTTGGCTCGGACTGAACCGGCGCAGAGCATTGCGAAACCGAGTTGCATGATGAAGACTAGGTATGAGGAGAATAGGAGGAAGATAGTGTTGAGGGAGTACGTTACACTTTCCTCAAAGGTGACGGCCATGGCGGGCGGTGTGGATAGGAGAGGACTGTCGCAGGGGGTTTGTTACGGGGATGAGATAAGTGATAGATAGATGGATTTACTGGTGTTTGAAGCGATTGTATTGGAGAGGAAGACGACAATGGAGGATTTATTAGTTGCGGTAGGAAACAAGTTGAGACTGGTAGATTCTAACAGAGGACCGGTAGCCATAAGATTTTGCCCTTTGATTCTTTGGATCTTTCAGTCGTACCATACCCCACGCCACCCAATTCGTCACCCAAAACAAATCTAGCAACAGTCAACCAGCGTGCTGATTTCATCACCTGGCTAAAATTATTCATACAGAGCTACTACAAGATTCCTTCAAACCCCCAAAAGCCACCAACTGAAACTTTCAACTCAACGCTGAGCGGTCCAGATTCCAGGAGGAAAGATGGGCTCTTTCAAACATTGTAGCACGTGTCTCTTCGTTAACAAAAAAAAAAACAAAGACAAGTACAACTACAGAGTATGCTATCTGAGGTCATCATTGTTCAAATATACTCCAAAACTGGCAAGTGATAACGCATACTATTTTAGTGTAGAGATTACAATCACCAGAAGTTCAAAGTATTATGTTCACACCCCCATATACATATAGCTAATACTACTACTAATACCACAATGAGCGGCAGGTAGAGTACACATTTCGTCCATACTGTACATGATACACCACATAGAAACACTTCACATACCAACCACCTAGTCTGTCTGTCTCCGTCTCTGAAACACACGGCTTTTCATCAATTCACCATCAAGGTGAAGTTTACCATCCCTTTTCCTGAATATACCAAACTAATTCACCCTTCTTAATTCTTAAACCTAAGGATATTTACATAAATATAGTCATTTGTATCTCAAGTTTCAACCACATCCCACAACAACCAGAGGAGGGAGACAGGCTTGGGCTCGGCTCCCATCACAACGTTTCTGCCATTATAATGACATAATATTGCTGTCTCCAGTTGTTCGAGTCGTCAAAGAAGATCTCATGGTCACAATTGCCGATTCATCAGCTCCCGCTTTTATAGCCGCCCTACCAGCCTCAAGGAAGCGTCTTACCGCATCCTGGGCGTACCTGTTGGCTTGCCTAACAGTCATGTTCTTGCCAATTTCCGGGTATGTGTTGAGTACATAGTCTCCGTTGAGCTGAGATGCAAGCTGGATCATCTCTACTTGGAACTCTGACAGTTGAGCATCTTCCCTTGCTCCTCGCGGCCTCAGTGATGTTGTAACCTCAGGGAGACGTTCTGTTTACGGAAGAAAACACCAGCAAACAATCAATTAGTGGAAAGGAGGAAACTTCAGAGAACACCAGCAATTTGCTGATTCCAAAAGCTCAATTAATAGAGACAGATTTGAGACTGTAACAACAACCAACAATCTGCTTGTCACAGTAATCATGTTGAAAGATAAAAGAAACTCAGGTGAGCAACAATCTACCCCACACAAAATTCAGAATCCTGTGCATCATAAACTTCGACAGTTCAAGAGATCTTTCTTACTATATTGAGCAGCTGCACAATTTTAAGAATCTCCCTACTTGTTAAAAGTTTTAGAAAACATGATAACACAACATCAGACCAGACCATACAGCAGATAATTATTATATCAAGCAAAAATCAGAGCTAGGCCAAACCTGGACAATCTTGACGGGGAGTATCACGCAAGTTGAAGTAACTCTCGAAAGTTCCAGCCCAAGCATCACGCTTAGTCAAGAAGTTGGAACGCAGATTGAACAGCTTCTTCACAGTTGCAGGCACTGAGGAATGCTCAAATTCTGAATATGGAGTTGGTCCATCTGGTTTGTGTATAACTGCAGCAGCAGTGACCAAAACCAATCAACTTTTTATCAGTCTTCGCTCACTCACACCACGCCATAGAAAGTTAGATTAAACGCGCAAAAGCCATATAAGAAAACACCATTCCTGTACTAAATACAATGAGCATAGGTAAAATAATTACATATACAAATTCCAATTTTTCTGCACATGGACATACCTTTACCGTATAATATATCTGATTCTGATTACACATTACTATTCTATCATTAGATTATGCGAGATTCCAAAATGCCATCAACCAGACTAGTAGTATTTGATAAAGTGGATCCCCCCCAAGCTACTATTATCAGGTTAGTGGTACGCAGCGCACCTAACTTTCCGGTCAACCAGATCCCCAAAACCAATAGAACTTCCCCACCACAAATCAATAATTTGAGCTCTTATCAATTCATTCCGTTGCACTCCGTCCAATTATCGGAATAAACTCATCGAACAAACAGAACACATTTCCTTCAGAAACATCTTCCAACGAGTCCCCACAACAGAAAGCGATAATCAACCAGAATCGAACACAGAAAGCAAAAACACTTACCTGTTCCCTTATCAATCCAAGGAGATATAAGCAGAGTCGGAACTCTTACACCCAACCGGTCAAACCCAAAATAAAACGGCTCACCACCAATAATCCCATCAGGATTCGGCACATTCTCAACAGGAGTCGACACGTGGTCATAAAATCCACCATGCTCATCATAGGTAATCAAAAGTGCCATCTCCTCCCACTGCGGACTTCCCCTCAACGTCTCATACACTTCCTTCACAAACCTCTGCCCTTCCGCCACATCATGCGAAGGATGATCATCATTCGCCGGCAACAACTCGCTATCAAAATACCGTTGTTCCACCACAGCGTAATTCGGCAACTTACCCCACTTGGCGTGCAGTTTGAACTTCAAAGTATAATCATGAAACTTGGTGATATGCTTCAGTTTTCTCAAACTTTTGTAGAATAACGTAGCCGGGATGTTCTGGTAGTAAATCCCAAAGCTGAGTCCATTCTCGTCAAGCGAGTCGAAGATGGTCTTTTGTGGGAAGCCATGGATGAGATCTTTGCGCACGTTGCTGCACGCGCCGTGGGAAGTGGCGGAGTGAACGTAGAATCGGTTGGGTTGGGTTGAAGCTGGTACGGAAGCGAACCACCTATCGAAAATAGCAAATTCATTGGCGAGGGTTGTGTAGATTGGGACTTTGTTTGGGGTGAAACCGGACATGACGGTTTTAGGCATGGTGGAATCGTTCATGTTGATGGCTTGTTGAACGAAGCCGTTCATTGGTGCTGGGTTTAGGGAAGTGTCGGAAGAACCGAATATTTGTTCTCGTATGGCTTGGATTGAGTGACCAGGGTCGGATTCAACGAAGACCGCGTCCGATGAGACGTAGAGACGAGGGGAAGTCGGGTCAGAGGAGTTGAAGTGATTGTATTCAGCTCCGGTTAATCCGTCGATTTCGGGTCGGGTTGATTTGAGCCAGCCGAGTATGTGGTCGAAGGAGCGGTTTTCCATGACTAGGACGACGACGGTCTTGATGGGTCCGTGGATTTTGGGTTTTGGTTTGGGAAAGATTGACGAACCATGGGAGTGAGTTGGAGTTGTGATAAGGAGGAGGGATAGGGTGAGGAAGAGGGTGGAGGAGAGATTTTGTTGCGAACGGGAAGAAGAGGAAGTGATCGCCATGTTCTTCTTCACCGGTTCGGCGGCGGCGGGTGGGTAACAGCGGGGAAATTGTGGGGCTGGAATTGGCTTTTGAAGAAGTGCGAGAGAGACGGAAGAGAAAGAAAAGGGGAAAGTGGTGGCGGTGGTGGGTGGTTGTGTACTTGTGTGGGGTCCTCAGCGTTTGCTCGGAAATGAAGGCTGCTACTACTGCGATGGAGTGTAGAGCCGTTACGTCGTGATGTAAACGGAAATGGCGACGACTGATGAGGGGTATATGCTTGCGAATATGGCGAAATCAAGTGAGTAGTTTACTTTACCTTTTAGCTCACGGTACCCTTAATTACACACTCCTAATCTTCTTCTCTAATTCGTTCTTTTAGCTGCCTTGCAAAAAAAAAAAAAAGATCCAAAAGAAAAGCCTTGAGGTCATAAGTTATTATCTTTTGCAAGTACTATAAGTTAAAGTTATGTATACATACATTGCAATGTAATAAAATTATTCTTGTACGTTGGTTAGGAATGATAATACGGTCTGATTTATACTATGACTTATAGTTTCTAATAATTAATATTGCACTATAGAATAATAGTTGATGCATCTTATCTTATCTATTCTTCGTGCATAATAGGTTCAAGCATTATGGCATATTATAAATTATAATTAGGATGCTTTCAATAATGATAATGAAACATGTAAAATTTGTATATACCTGTAATAATTAAGTCTGGCAGAAAAATATACTATATGAACTGTGCACATTAGTCAACCAGTCTGAAGTCTACAGGGACAGTGACGGGGAAGGAAGAGGAAGAGCGAGAGGCTTAGGCTGACGTGGCGTACTAAGAACCAGTTGGTCAAGTTGGTTCCACGCATGCGATTTGAATACCTTTCATTTTCTTTCTGTGTATAATCAATGAACCTATTCAAACAGGTAACGACGAAATACGCTTCAAATGTTGTTTTCTAGCTCTCGTTCCGCATATTCTATTGTTTGGTTACAAACAAACAATTGACATATTCGACCTTTAAAAGAAGAGCCAAATTCAACCATTATTTGGCTCAAAAGTATTGTTGCTGTGTCACGGTCAGTTGATTTCATTCAAAAATGGCCTTTGCAATTTGCGGATTTTTCAATGTTTTATT
Source organism: Limonium bicolor (assembly GCA_023374045.1). NCBI lineage: Eukaryota > Viridiplantae > Streptophyta > Magnoliopsida > Caryophyllales > Plumbaginaceae > Limonium > Limonium bicolor. The sequence continues at coordinate 58,351 of JAIOTZ010000131.1, read as the reverse complement.
TCCCTGAGATTGAATAGTCTGACGGTTGGCACCACTCATCTTAAACGAGGATATGTATCCATTCAATAAAGTGGGATTTACTCCCTCCGTCCTAATTGACCGTCCTGTTTACTATTTGGATTGACTTCAATTTTTAACATATAAAATAAATTAATTTTAAAATTTTAACTTTTGCATATGATTCCTTACATGATACACTATATGTTACAAAATTTAGTTTTATAAAATTATTTTATCTTATATGCTTAATATTGAAGTGGAAAAACGTACCATAAAGCAAACAGGACGGTCAATTCAGGACGGAGGGAGTACATTAAAAGACCTTTCGACTTTTGAAAACACTACAACCATTCTATGGTGACAAGCAAAAACTACCCTATAAAATCTCTAATATTAATGACAACAACGCTTTTCATTCCAAAAATAATAATAGGTGGAATGTCATGTAGGCTTTTGTCTTGAAGAAGACGGCATCTTTTGACAAATTGGTTATCCAATGTGCACCGCACAAAGATTCAGTTTATCATCGAGAGAAATTATCCAAATGTAAGTGGCTAAAAAAGATGAAGGGACATCTTCAGCTTATTCTGCTTCCATTTGGGTAGTTCATAGAAAGATTCCTTTGTCATACCAAATTGCTCCTCAAACTCTTCCTCGCACAAGTATGCCTGATAAGGGTACACCACATTCCATGAGGAATATACATACACCAGTAGATATTGCTAGAGACTAGAGCAATGAGTGGATACATGTGTGGTGAAAGGTTTAACCAGTACGTACCTCTCGCTTGGTCATGTCAATCCCACTTACTAATGGGTCACTTGAATTGACTTTCAGTCGTTCATATGGGTAGATTAATGAAACTCCTGTATCATCAATAGTACCATGATCTAACACCTGGGGCCGAGCATTTTGTTTGATAGGATGAGTGGCGGCATCTTTGTTGGGGATATCTGTTCGATAGGTTTTGAAATGAAAAGCACACGTTGTATTGTAATTAACATCTGAAATGTAGAAGCTAGAGTGTGTAGATACAGACGGATACATGTGCATACCATTGAGCTACCAGAATTCAATTCAGATAACAAAATTCACAAAAGAAAATGAAAGTCAGTTCATTCCCGAAATCTTTATGCGTATGGGTTTCAATTACCAGAGCCAGAGCCAGTATGAACTGGAGCTAGAGACTCTCCGGGGAAAAGCTCCTGCTTCTTCGTGATAGGACTAGAGAAAGAAAGCCTACGGCTATTGTTTGGAGAAGAAGAAGATTGAGAAGCAGCAATACTACTATTATAATATGCTGGAGATAAAGTCCTTGGGGTTCCCGTGGAACTTAAAACCTACTCCTTGAACCAGTTGAAGCGGTTCTTCTCTGCGTGGATCTTGGAGGAGTATGATTCTGATCCATTAAATTCCATGAGTGTTAAACAACGGAAAAAAAAACCCAAGAAAAGAAACAAGTGTATATATCCAGAGTATATATATCGAGAGAGTATATATATCCAGAGAAAGGCAGCATTGAAGAACACTAGATCTCTGATACATACCTCCATCTTTTTCCTTTCCCCCTTCAAAACAGCTAGCTTCCTTTCAAATGAATTCCCATGCATCTAATAATTATGGTTGTTGGGAAGGGGGGGCAGGGATCCAACTACGAAGTTAGGGGAGAAATACCAGACTTCTTATCAATTGCAAACTAATTACAGCCATACTCAGAACTTACTAATATGTACCTTAGCTTTTGAGAGATCCCAAGAAAAGAAACAAGTGTAAAACTCTGGCTCATACCCCTCTGTGACTATGTAAATCGGAGTATCTAAGGACAACCCTTGACCCAAAATATCAGTCTTGAGGTATTCCTGCCAAATAGTAAAGCAAAGGAAGAAGAGTTCATAACAGTCATAATCCCAGTCCTGACATACTAAGTGAAGAGAACAAAAGATTATCCCTGTGAAGATAGTTATTACCTTCCCGAGTTTGAAAGCTTGTTCCTTGGACTGAACCGTAGAATGGCTCCCCATCCATACATAAATCTCTTTGTAACAGTCTAGTATAAACACGTCCTCTGTAGTTAGATCATCCTGAGCAAAGTTGAATATCTCCTTCACCTGATGAAAACTCATCATATTACGTAGATTGTTACGTTTCCACACCCTCCCAAGGCTCAGTGAGCAATCTTATTCATTCAATGGTTATCCCTAAAGATACAACAATAATCCTTAAGTACTCCAGCAACTACAGAGAGTAACAACCCGTAACCATTCTAACAGAATATTAGACAATTAACTAGTAACTATCCAGCTGTCACTAACTAACCAGCTGTCACCTTAGCTTTTATACGTACATACACATTGCCAAACCTCCTGTTACTAGTAAACTGGGGAGGCGTAACATAGATGAATCAATAATGTATCACCATGTTTGATCTGGGAGCTTGATAGATTTAATGTTTAAACAAGAAGCAGAATGTAACAAAGGGGACATATTACCTTGAGGTCAGTTGAGCTCAGATCATCTGATTGCATACCCGGTGAAAAGAACATTAGGCATATTACTCCGCTGATAATCAAGCACCATACAGAATAAATCCAGATGATAGTAGAGATAGACTTCTCTAACCTTCAGAAGTATGACACACGAACAAATGTACATCTTCCGAATGAAACTTCATTTCCTTCTCTCTTGGATATTCCGTTTTGCCACCAAGAGCTTTCCAGAAATCATCAGGCTCTCCACCCTCTCTCAATGATAAAGGCTGCCACGTTGACTGTATAAAGAACATCGTTGTCAGATGGACTAGGTGCATATGAAGATTTAGTTATGGTCAAATTGGTAGTTACTTAAGTGTAGGTAGGTGCATATGAAGATTTAGTTATGGTCAAATTGGTAGTTACTTATGTGTAGGTACCAAGCTAAGGAAAAAAATACTTTTGACATACATCGAGTAGCTCCAGCATTCTGTCTAGAAGATCATGGTCTCTACTGGAAGTCAGATTCCCCAGCCATGAATAGATGGCATACTCAGTTTGTAGGATGTAGCAGTAGCAAGAGTTAAGAGAATATGAGATCTGCAATAACAGTAGATGCGTAAAATGGGACTCATCAGAAAACCAAACAAGCCCCTAACCCCTCAAAGATAAAGAGAAGCTTACAGGATCGACTTGGATGGCCTGCATGTTATCTGCATTAATTCCTTGAACTCGGAAAAGGGATGTCTTTTTCCCATCATAAGTTTCATCAGTTAAACCTGCTTCCGCAACATAACTTTTGTATCCTCTGCTCTTGCCTCCCTAGATAGAACCCCTCAATGTTTGTGATTTAAATCGTAAAATCATGGGAGACAAAAGAAACAATTAGCTAGGTTCCCAGAGTACACACCTTAAGGACAATTAACCTCTGAGTGATCCAAAAGAACTGATCTGGCTCCTTGTCCTGCACAATTTGAGCCTAAAACCACAATTTGAAAGTTCATGTAGAGGTATATATTACACTATTTAGTTCTGAAGTCTAAGCACTACAGATGAGCAATACAAAATAGCAGAACTAGAGCACTCACCAAAACTGGTGAGACCTTTATAGGATTAGCCTTAGAAATCAAATGAGAGATGGCATCATTTCTGTATACCTGAAAGCAGAATGAGGCAAAATAACACAAGCTAAACTGTAAAGATGAGGTGAAAATAGACGATCTAAAAGCATCTGGAGTCTTCCCCCAATCATAATCTAAGAAAATCTGTATAAGCTCTGATCTATGCTGACATGTATTACAGACATACAAGAATTCAAGAAAGCCTCCCTTAAAATGGGTTGAAAAGGTTTCAACCTTGGTTTTACGTTACGACAATTTCAAAAAGATCTTTTAGTAATACATACCATCATACTTGAACGGCCAAGCCAGGCATAAAATATGTGTTCTTCCCTTTCATTAGAAGAATATGTATACTGCATAATATAGCAATCCCCACTGAAAATCTTTATCTCCTTCTCAGCTGGTATAACAGACAGTTCATTGCCATCAACCAACCAAACCTAATACAGAAGATTTAAACAACCAAATATAATATAGTATATAGCATACAAGTATATGGTTGGAAAGACAACAAAAATAATAAGTTACCTTAAGTGTGCCACTGCAGTCTATGCATGGATGACATTCTTCCGAGGGAATCTCACTCACACTGTAGCCTCGTTGCTTAAACATTGCTGCTACTTTTTCTCGACCTTCCACATATAATGTGCTCTTTTCTTTTTGAGGCCATCCATCAAAGTATGACCTGAATATGGGAGTTTCGAGCCCTTGGGCCAAGATGGTCAACTGACTATCAGCTGTCCGACCCTCAGATCTGAGGAAATCCTGGAAAAGAGATCAATCAGAAGAAAAAGGAGTAGCAATACTTTGATGGAACAGAATCATGTATGCTGAATCAAGCATAAAGCAAGATCCCAAGGATTTTGTAATGGGTAAAACAAAGGGAGTCTTACTTCTGTTGTTGAGATTGACTTCTTCTTTTCTGTTACAGAGGTGGCTCTTCCCATCCAAACATATACTTCTGAATTGCAGTCCAGCATATAACACTTGTCATTGCAGAGCAAATTTCTACTCAAAATATGAGCTGCAATTTCACTTAGTTTACCCTGGTTTGTTATCCTGTTGCAATAAGAACCTGGAAATATGAATATCAAAATAGGAAGAGAAGCATTACCCACCAATAGACAACTAAAAAGGTAGCAGTAGTAACCAGAATAATTTAGCTAACAACGGGGGTTGTTTTCTCTGGAAGAAGGATGGTGAGTCTCTGGGAATGGGAGCATATCCACCAAAGAAGCTCCAAAATTCTCCAGCATCTGAATCACCGACAAATTTTCCATCCTCTGAGAAAAGAAGACATATGGGAAGATATTTATGAATAATAAGAAATGAGGAGGTATACAAATCCATCATGCAAAACACAATAAATTATGACGTTACCTATTGTTGCAACTTTACATTTCCCACTATGCTTTTCATCCTTGAGATACTGAACAACCTCCAAAGCCTTAGCCCTTTCTTGCACACGGGAGTTGCACCCACTGAAGAGAAATATTTTGGACGACGAGTCTAAGATGAATATGTCATTGTGATTGAGTGATGATCGAGAAGAAGGTACCTAATTATCATCATAAACCAGAACATTATACAACATTGATACCATGAGAGTGTTGGGATATAAGAGATCAATTCGATTCACGCCAATTATTCAAATTAGATGGAATTTAGCATCAACGGGATATTCGCAAACAATCTTACTTCTTTAACAGAAACAGCATGGTCACCTTTGCAAGCTAGCAAGGTGACTTGATAAGCGCGGCTGCTAGATTGGTTTGATCCTGAAGAAAATGCTCCTTCTACTGGAATAATGCAAGGCTTGAAATACGATAAGAACTTCTCAGTCTCTGCACCCTGAATTTCCTTGTATTGCACAGTGCGAGAGCCAAGCGTGAAGTCCAATTCGAGTGCTTTATCCGATGCCAAGGCTGAATCCACCTAAAGAATAATTTCACAATCTAGCATCAGGTTTTAGCTTCAAATAAGAGAATACTGTAACTATTGAGACAAATTGACACATGATACTTCTCACAGTAGTTTGTCAGGAAGAAGGCAATGCTACTAGACCTCATCTGCGTCTTTTCCAAGCCAATAATGTATCTCATGACAGAGAGTGCCTTCTTTCACCATAGAGGTCTAGCTCAGTACATATAGCAAGAACCAGAAACACGTTAGGTTATCAGTACAAAGGAAAGCACACAGTCAGATTAGACTTGCTTTGCCAAGCAGCTTACCTTTAGAATGACATAAGCACTTCCAGAGTAGAACTTCCCAAGTGAAGACTTTGGAACAGGAACCAACAGGCGGTTCTCCACACACCAAATCTCAAGACCCCTAAACGTGGGTCAAGGGTATATACATTACAAGAATCTGATACATCAAGCATAATCCAACAAAATGAGGGACCGGACAAAGCATTTATGGGGAGCATAAGTGAAAGGATACACTTCACTCCCTGCACCATGGAATGAAGAATTTATATCTGCATTGGAAGCAGACATTGCTTCTAATTCAAGAATTCACCAGCTCTGCGCTCTACCATAACCATTTGCCCCACGAGCTGACAGATTCTGCATCAGAATGTGTTGTTGGTACTACGCCCCAGTTCACACCTAGTTAAGGTCGCAAAAATAGAAGAGGCTGACGACGGAAATAGATAGTACTGCAGTTACTTTTCTAAATGAATACTGCAGATAGTTCTTGCAATACTCCACATAACTCGATTATGTGAAGATAAACATAATAGAATCAACAGTCGTAGGGGTGATTCTACCTAGTCCCAAGGTAAAACTTAGTCATTATGTACAGTTTTATAGAGCCATTGATAAAGCTCTACGTATAAGTTCAATTACCAATTCAAGCAACAAGCTTAAGAATAGTTAACCCATCAGCAAAGATCACAAGGAAATGCAAACTGGTTTAAGGAATTACCTCTTGATATCCAGCGCTCTTCAAGATTCAAGGCCAGACATGTTCGTTGCAAAACCGCAGCACGAACAGCTAATGAAGAAAGTGAGGGAAGAGAAAGTGGGAGAGTGGGAAGGAAACTGTTAAACTCAATTAGCCATGTGCTCTGATCAATTATAAATAGTACAATAAAAGCACTATAATTGTACTAATTAATAGTATGACTAAATGGCCAAAAAAGATGGATCGAACTCCCAAACTGGGCAATGATATGAACCGACAGGTAATAGATAAGAACACTAAGAAAGACATCTGTGATTGACTAAATCGGGGCAGCTGATTTATGGCGGACCCACTCAGCACACAGCTTGCTTTTCTCAGAATAGCAAAAAAGCTAAGAGAGTGCTAATGGGCACCATTGTGTCCGGGCTGGTCTCACATGGTCTCCCGACCCGATGAACGAGATTGAGGGCGCGTTCGCCCTGCACTAAATGTGCATTTTTTGACAGCATAAATATACAGCATATGCTGTTTTGGACTCCTTATTTGTTTTTGTTGTTCGCCTAAAACAGCATAAATGTCAGCATAAATGGCAGCATAAATGCAGCATAAATGTCAGCATAATGCCCGCAGCAAATGCTATTTTTTCGTTTTCGTGCTTTCACTTCCGTTTCTTTACTCACTTTATAATGCAATTACTGTGACTATTGATTTTTTAAAAAAGATTTTTTTTTACAAGTTACTTTATTTATAATAAATTACATAATGCTTTAAATAATTTATAAAAAATAGTACTACATCTTTAGCCAAATTTACAAAAATCACATTTATAATACAAATCTATAATATATTATTTGTAATACCACATAGATTAATAAAATTAAAAAAACGAATAAATATACCACTTGTTATATAAATTAAAATATTAAAATAGTATATAGAAATATGAATGCATATAATTTATTAACATACAAAGTTACAAAAATATTATCTAAATAATTCACAAAACATTATCAGAAAAATTTAAAACGCTTTTTCTCTTTTTTTTACGTTTTTATATTTGTAAAAATTATAAAATTTAGATAATAAAAATATATGTTTAGGAGTTACATTTTGCTTAAATAATATAATAAATTTTTATTGTTTGTTAATTTTTTTATTTATTTTATTAACAAAATAAATTACGTAGTGTAATATAATAAATTATAATTGTAATACGAAAACGGTAAACGCACTACTATAACTAACTTGATCAAACATGCTGCATAATGCTGCACTGCCAAACAACAGTTTTCAAAACAGCTGCATTTATGCCAGCACATTCCTGCCAGCAAATATGCTGCATTTATGCCAGCGCATTCCTGCTGCCAAATATGCTGCATTTATGCTGCCAAACAGCCATGCCGAACAGAGCCTGAGTAGAAGGAAAGTAGGATCTAGAAGGTGGTGGTGGTGGACGGTGGTGGTTGGGGGTGATACCGACAAAAAGGTAAGTGGCAAAAAAGTATCCCTCTTTTTGGCTGACACATCCCCGTGACAAGCATCGGATCACAGCATGTTCAATCGAGAAATTCAATATACAGGTTGTTAAAAAACACCATAATGAATCTAAATGTTTAGATATTGACTTGTTTAGGTCAACTAAAGGGCTAAGAAGTTACTGATCTTTATATGTGAAGAAATTCGTATTTGAATGATGGCAAATTCGATGGAACAGACATCCTGCACAATATTGTGCACGGAACTTTAAGTGGCAGTCCAGTCACCATGCTGACTGGATTGCTGATTTGGCACATGTGATGAAAAGAAAATTTGTAATAATTTTAAATGGTTATAACTTTTAATATATAAGTTCAAAATGAAAAAAAATTATATCACTGTTTATCTAAATTCAAACTCTTCAAAACAAGACCAATCATGGATATGTTTCGACAACTTTGAAAAAAATTATTTTTACATGTGTATGAGAGACGCTAAAATGATAATATGATTCATTAATTTTGATATTATGATTCATTAAATTTGATATTATGATTCATCAACTAATAAGTGGTGAATTAAATAAAAAAAATTGAAATCGATAAAAATTATTATTGTTTTGTAGTGTATTATTATTGTTGTATGGTGTATTTTAAACCTTCTATGGTGAATCATGTATTTTTCATACATACCAAATATTGTTTGTGTTGTATTATTGTTTAGTTTTTTTTTATTTTTATATGTTTGCGATGATACACTAAAATGAAGATATGATTCATTAATTTTGATATTTTGATTCATTAAAATTGATATTATGATTCATTAACTGACAAGTGGTGAATTAGATAACAAACTTCAAAACTAATAATGGATCATTATTGTAATGTATTATTATTATTATTTTGTGGTGTATTATTATTTATATGATGTATTTTAGGTCTGATATAGTGAATCATATATTTTTCTAACATACCAATTTCAAACAGCTAATGAATTATTATTGTTTGGTAGTGTATTATTATTATTTTATAGTGTATTATAAACTGTATATGGTGAATCAAGTATGGTTGATATATACATATAAATAATATAAAATTTTAAAGTTGTTAAAACATATCCATGACTGGTCTTGTTTTGAAGAGCTTGAATTTAGATGAACAGTGATATAATTTTTTTTCATTTTGGACTTATATTTTAAAAATTACAACTAATTAAAGTTAATATAGAAAAAAGCAGTCCAGTCAGCAAAATAATTCAGTCAGCAGCTGACTAGACTGCCAAATGGACAGACTGCACCAAGCTATACACGGACAAGCCCGCGGCGTCGATCGTCTGTTGAATGATTACCGATCTTTTTTTCAAACTATGGTATCTCGGTATCGAATTGGATATGCAATTTAATCATATCCATAAAGTAGATGCATCTGACGATCTTGATTGTACAAGCGATTTAATGAGAGAAGATATTATCGTAGAGAGAGTTTTGATAGTAGAAGTTTTCACATCAAATGCTATAGCCATGGATATGAAGTGTATTTCCATAAAGACACTTCTTCATAAAGACATATCCTTCTATAGAGATATTTCTTTTATAAGGTCTCGTTAGGATTAACAACTAATACAAACGGGACTTACTCATGGTAAATTACCAAAATAGCCCTTGTATTTTATATATAATTTCTACATCTCCCACTCGCTCAACGACGATATATATATATATATATTTCTCTTTCTCTCATGTCGTTCATACTTGCAAATACTTCGTGCGACTGGGTAATGCCACCTGCAACTTGGAAACCTTTAGATTAAACCACTCTTACCCAACCTAAGGATATTCCAACACAGGCAAATTACATTTCCACGGGTGCTCTTTTATTACCGCATCCCTAAGCAAAATTTGGTCTGAACGATCTGAGTCATAACTAGATCCCTTAAAACATATGCGTAATCATGACACAATCATATATGCATGTTCATGATGTACACAACCAACCGTGTGCGAGTGAACACCACTTAATTTCAAGACTACTCTTAAATACCTTCCTTCCTTAATGACCATCAATTCATACGCATGACAACTACTTTCCCATGAAGCATATACTCCAACCGAATTATCTTAGTCTTTGAATACTTCCCAAGGTAGCAACATAACCACCATACTTCATGATCCATTTTAGGAAGTGATAAGGGTTGCTGAAATTTACAACTCACATAGAGAATGAGAAGGGGTCCATCCATATCCCCTTAAGTAGTGGTCGCTAGCACATGCCGTATGAGAGCATGTTGTTGGGATAACATTTCCTTAGAGTAATGGATGTCCTAAAATCAACCCACACTAGCATTTTTAACCCACATAGTTAAGTCAAGCATACTTTTAACAACACATGTCTTAATGCTCATGCTAGGCTATGTTGAACCTACATGGAATTATGGAGCGTTTTCCATGTTGATCTTCTAGGTAAGAAAATCTCATCTCGACTCTTTCAAATCAAGACGCTCACAAATCTTGTATCCTCAAAAGAATTACTTTTACCTTACCCCTTATAATTGACACATACATCATAGGGATGGTTACTCGTACGAGTGAGTTAACCTTTGGTTCAACTTGACATCTCATGATGACTTGCAAGTTATCAAGGTGGAAATACATAAATGGAAAGATTTTTCTTACCAATACACAATCTTATGGTGGAACACACTGTAAAGTATAGATTAGTCGATAACTCAGCCACCATACCCCTAATATTGGTGTGTTCAAATATAGTCTTGCCATGGTAGACAATGCCACACAATGTTGACAATAGCACACCATGATATGGCTTTATTAGCAAAGCATAGCACGTAATACTTAGTGTCTTAAAATATTTTTCAATGTGCTTAATTTTATATGCATTATTTGGATTGTTTCATAAAACGAATTACCAATCCTATTGCATAATGGATAGCAGCACATCGTGGAATACTTAATATTCCAATTGCACTAGATTAGGGCATCCTTTACATCACCCTATATACATAGAGAGAAACGTACTTAATGATATCACATACTAATAGGTTTACCTACGGGTTTGCAATTTATGAAATTAACCATTCTTGAGAATTATAATTCTCTCGGTTCAACCTAGTAGTTGTTTGTAACACCATGTACATAGCTTGCTTCACCCATGTTTGTCATTTCAAATATATATAAAACTCTTCTCTGATTCAGGATGAAGAGACTTATAATTCATAGCTATCAAAATGTCATCCATGTATAATGTTAATAGATTAAAACTATGTGAATGTGTGCTTCATATAAACACAATGGTCTTCTTAAAATAATGGTCTTCTTAAACCATTACACATGCATAACTTACCATGAATTTATATAATTTTAATATATTGTTTGAGACCTATTGGATTGGATTTGAGAAGTTGACACACCCTCTTCTCATTCTTGCCAGCTTAAAGCCTTGAGGATTACGAGAAAATTTCTTCCTTAAGCTCTCTATTGAGAAAAAACTATTTCCAATGCCCATTTACATCTCTTAATCCATATGAGCCAAGATAGCTAACATAAGGTGAATCATTCCAATATGAACCATTAGAAAAATGTCATCACATTCGATTCTCCCTTTTATGGGTGTAGCCTTAGGCAATAAGCCTTCCTAGACAACAAGCCTTTGTATGTACATAGAACCATCCATTCCCGAGGTGAAGCAGATGGGCTTCAAACTCAGTTGGTTCTTATAGACTCTAGTACATTGTATAATGTAAGTTTTCACTCTTAACTTTTAGGTGCTAACAGAAAATAACGAATATTTACTAGGTTCCTCTTCATCTATGATGCTGAAATGGAAAGAGGAAGTTTTTTGTTCAATATCTTCATTGGCGAATCACCATATCTGCTTCATATTCCTCAATACCATATAACCATTTTTATAGTCATCATCTCCCACCTTTTCAAGTTGAAGGTGGTAATACCTCTATATACTTGTTCTCTCATCACTAGTTTGAGAGAGTGGGAAAAATTGTTATAAAATTATTCCCATATAATTAGGAACAAATGAATATCTATCAGAGTGATCAAGTTCATAAACTTGATCCAATGGTGACACCATGAAGTTCCACATTTCCCAAGAATGTGACATCTTTAGAATCGATCTCTTTTATTCTTATCAAGATCCCTTATAGAAACATAATCCTTGATATAGACAAACCAACCATGAACAAAGATGATCATAAGTATCTTTTCCTCATAGTTCATACTAGGTATTAGAGATCAATTTTGAAGAAACATAATTTAACACATAAATCATGATTAGCAAAATATCTTCCTAATGAAGGAAATTTGCACAAGACATCATAGATCTAACATTATCCATGATTGTCTTATCCTATTGTTTGGGTGTAAGGAGTAGCCAACTAATGAACTATATCCTTTTCTTTGTAAAATAGTAGAAATCGGTAAGAATATTTATGTACCCGATGATCTTAAAGCATTAACTTTTAGATCTAGCTAATTTTCTACAAGAGTCACAAACTTGCTAGCTAATGTTCTAATAGAATCATAATCTTGCAAAACATTCTTAAGTACCAAACTAATGAGTTGCAAGGTATACTTATCTTGTACAACCATCAATGAATGTAATGAGGTACTTGGCTTAAACTTTACTCACACATTCATTGGCCCATAAATGTTAAAGTGTATTTACCACAAAAGTAAGTAGCCCATTGAGCCTTGGAAAAAATGATTCACGTGTTGCTTTCCTGTCAAACATGATTAATAGGTTATCATTGAAATTTGGATATTTATCTGAATAAATGATTAATTTGTTTCATAAACAAATGTCCCTGGTGTGCATTAACCCTTTTAAAATTAAAAATAAAATTTCTCATGGCATAAGATGAGGCAATAAAAGAATATAATCGTCAAAATAGAAAACTGGACAATTTCATAGGATAATATTCTCCTTGTCCAATTAACTTTAATATTGAATGAACTACCCTCAAGTTTAATCGACATATTAGAAACCAACAATTGTAGATTAAAATTTCTCCTACATTTCTCCCACTGAAGAGATTCAGTTTACTAGGTTGTTCGTTTCATTATGCGACAAAACTTGATGAGTAAGCATGATCACATTATGTAGTGTGTGACCGCGGAGTCTATAATCTAGAAATTGGAGTTACAACTTGATAATGTCATTATAGCACTAAGATTCTATACAACACATGTACAAGACATTCACAGGTTCCTCCAGGAATTCTTTCATATGTTACCTATATATGTATATATATATTATATATGTGTATGTCTTTAAATCTGACATATAAGGTTTACACAAACCTGTAGGTTGCACTTTTGACCAGGATATAGTTATTGATAGCAGTTCAAGAGGGTCTTGGTCTTATAACATATGTTAGACCTTAGAACTTCAAATGTCATAACAATGCATAAGAAGTTAGACCATCATGTTCAACTCAGCAACTGTGCCATTGCACATTCCATTATTTCCACCAGTTTTATTTCATAAAAATAGAACAAATATAAATATTGCAATATCATGTAACTTACAAAATATATCTTATCATTTAATAAAAAATCATCAAATAAGCAATCAGAATAAAAACAAGCATATAGCTCATAATCAATCCCAAACACTTAAAATCAAACAAAGAATTAAACGATTAGTTCAACACATGAAGCTCCCTCTGGGAAAACATACTATCCCAGCTATAGAACTTTACCACAAAGAGTAACATGGACTTTATTCAACCTTAATTTGGTACTACATAAGTACAATGCTATACAAGCTTAGAAGAAGATTTTCTATTCTTCTACATACATACCCTAGACAGGGACACTAGCCTTTACTTTCTTAAGAATGCTTATGATCTTTCGATCAATGATCCCTTTTTTCCATGGATGAGGATACTGTCCATTTACTCTATTACTTAAGGTAGGCCTTCTTGAAAACTTGTCTGCTCTGTTGGCCCTTCTTCTATGGGCCATGATCTTTTGACAAATAAATTAAATGTCGTTCTATAAGGATCAGGACAGTCAGAATCATAGTAGATCGCAAAAGATACTTTGTACTCTCGATGCAAAGAAAGAGATTTATCTAAAACATTGAATTGGACTTCTTGAAATACCCCAAAGACTTGTGTAGTGATTAATGAGGAATGCGTTGGTAAGTGGTGTTTTATTGCCTGACATTAATGTTTATGCCCGGGCAGCTAGTGTGTTATTGTCCGACAGTTGTGTCCGGACGGCTATGAGAGTAGAAATGAACTAGAAACGATTGGGAGAGTGGCCAGGAGTTTATAGGACCGCACGGGTGCGGATTGAGGGAGATAAAGTAAAAGGCGAATGCCTAAAGGGACCCAGCTGTAGCACCGTACGTCCAAGGTTAGGTGTCCTTATTTATTGATCATCTTTTTTTAACCAATAGACTCGTACCATGTGTCTAGATGATCAGTAAGGACAAGATTAATATTACATGTGTAATTACCTAGCTAAGTAGGAATCACCTATACCTTTCTTTAGAATGAAGTAATCCTTTTACCACCATAGATGTATCACAGGTATTAAATCCCAAGATCTATATAAACCCCCAATCCTATATTCTTTGTTAGCTGATGGAAGGTAAAACTAAATAGAAGTGACATCGAGAGAGATTAAAGGGAAGAAGAAAGGGAGCAAGAATAGTCGGTCAAGTGAGAGTAACTGAGGAAGGAGTGCTTGTGTCTACCGATTATAGTTTGAGTTAGAGAAGTAAAGAACGGGTAAATAGTTACGTTCATCATGTGTGTGTAGGGTTACTTGTGGGCAAGATCGTTTTCCTTGGTGGATGTCATCTATATGGTGGTAAGTGTTTTTGTATCTTGGAGAAGGCAAGAATCGCCTTCCATTTCACGTAAACTCTGTTTTATACAAACTAGTTGTTTTTATGCTAAAAGCAAACATGTTGATGGTTTTATGAACATATTGGTTTTGTACCATACAAGGGGATGTTCACTATGGTTGATAAGTAAATTCTTACACTAATTATGCGCCGCTACCAATGTATTACGACTAAGCCACTATCATCTACTTTATAGGCTGAAGACCTGTAGGGGGTGTGCACACTTAAGGACATAGGTTGAGGAGTAATGAGTTAAGCCGAGGGGATGAGGACCATAGAAGTCCTTTATCGTAAGATTGGTGTGCCCGAGGGAATATCCAAGGGGACGAGGGTCATAGAAGCCCTTTGTCTTCAGACCGGTGTGCCTGCGGATGTATGTGTAATGTGATATTGGTTAAACCCTTGGCACGATAAAAATGAGTATTTACGTATGATGGTGTAAACTGTTATTATTTGTAAGAGTATTGGTGGTACATGGTAAGTATGGTATGGTGGAATGGTGTTTTAACAACTAGCTGTTCATGGAAAGGTGGTTTGGACCGGCCAACTAAAGTTGCGCCCGAGCCGAGCTGGTTTA
Organism: Limonium bicolor; assembly: GCA_023374045.1. Taxonomy (NCBI): domain Eukaryota; kingdom Viridiplantae; phylum Streptophyta; class Magnoliopsida; order Caryophyllales; family Plumbaginaceae; genus Limonium; species Limonium bicolor. Next base: position 42,915 of record JAIOTZ010000131.1, on the reverse strand, counting down.
TTGGTGTTTACTACGTTCTACATCAATTGTTTCCAAATAAAATTATTTTATAGGATGAAGTGATTATTTACTTACTTTCACTGACTTTGCTGCAACCCCTTCTTGTGTGTTGTATGTGTTTTCTGGTTGCAGGTGAATGAATGAGAAAGACTTGTCTTTTGGGAATGGGACGTGTCCACATAGTGCAATTTGGTAATGTAAATAGGAGTTTCCGAAGGCCTGTGTCAGAAATAACAGTAGTTATGTAGAAGGGTCAGTGTTATCCCCAAAATCTTTACCCCATTTGAGCGAAAAATGGTATTTCTAGGGCTTTGAGGGGGTAAGATTCATATGATCGGTGATAGCATGAAAACTGAAACAGACGGTCTAGTTAACAGGAAATCATATTGGCATAGCGGTGGAGAAGAGGGAAGAGGTAGAAGAGATCAATGGTTTGATGCTAATGATAAACAATTTTTGTATTTAACTCTTTTTTCTTGTAATTTTTTTTATTTGCAAGGTAAAAATCCAAAAAAAAAACAATAACAAAAATATTCTTTCCTATTTTTATTGCTAGTTTATTTTCTTTTCAAAAACGCGATTTCAAACAAAAAAACAAAAATTGTAATCTGATATTATTAATTATCCATTCCTTTTTTTTTCTTTTCTAGATAATTCTTATTGTTATTTTTCATCCTTATCCCTTTTATTTCTCTTAACTACTTGTTGTTATTTTCAAAATTAAAAAAAAAAGAAAATAGAAAATTTCCTTTATTTTTTGTCGTTAGCATTTTGTAATCCCTTTTTGTTGGGTAAGTTTGTGTATCCTTGTTTTGCTCTTAGCTAGTTTATTTAATTTTTCAGAAAAAAATCGAAAAACATAAAATAATTATTTTCCTTTCTTTTATTTAATTTTGTTTTTCTCTCAAGTAGTTTGTTTCATTATTTTTGTAAAATAAAACAACAAAATAAATTTTTACTTATTTTATTTTGCCTATTCCCCACATTTTTTTAAAACGTGATTATTGAAAAAAATAAAATAAAATAAAAGATCGTCGGTAGCATCTTCATTCGTTTTCCGATATAAAAGCAATTATTTTTATTTTTACTAGTTGATGTACTTTTTTTAAGGTTTTAAAAATATTGTTAACCTTTTAGTTATTAATCCTTTATTTTAGGTAAGTTTCTTTTTAATTTTTTTCCCTTATTTCTAGTTTGCTGATTTTCAAATTCAAAAGTTTGTTTTGTTTTAGCCTCTTATATAAACAACACATATTTCATGGGGGACAAATAAAGCAATCTAAAAACCTTACCCGGTGTATACCCTCATATTGTTCTATGTTCCATAGTTGCTACACCCTCAGACAGTCATACCATTGTTACCTACGTAAACGGTTTACCATCAGTATTCATTACCAATCTCATACGGTCTACTCCCAGCTTCATGAGAATCTTGTAGTCAGCTCCTCGGTGCTAGGATTTTTGTTCGTGATCTGTTGCAATTCGTCATCCTTGCTTAAGTTTTGTTTTGCTTCACCATTCCACTGTCATACGCCACAAGCAACCACACCGAAGAACCTCAACACCGTTGCCATCTTGATTTTCGTCATTCCTGTCGCGGTCAACAACACCGCCGTCTCCCAGCATTTGAAGTCAACTTCCTCCACCGCCTAGCAAGTCCTGTGTTGTGACAATTGTAACCAGAATAAGAAGGGATAAAGTAGAATAGCTCTATATCTTGTTCGCGGTGAGGAAATGAAGGGTAGAAGGAAACCAGTTTGCTGTCAACACCAGACACCATATTCCTCTCTGTTGTGATCGCACCGCCACCGTGGTAGTGTTAAATGAATAATTCAAAGTTTATCAGCAATATATTTATGAGTTTTATTTATTGTTTTAAAGTAGTTAGTATTAGTGGAATTAGTGGAGTTAGTGGGGTAATTAGTTGCCTGATTTTAGTCATAAACTTTGGGTAGTTTCCACGATTTTAGGATCTAAAGTTATAGTTAAACCCTTTGTATTTACTAATTTCTGCATAGTGAAATATAACTCTTCAATTTTACTCACAATTTTTTCCAACAAAGTGGTATTAGAGCAGAATAGAAAGTCACCGCAGACTTTCTATTTTCCCAGGTGAGGTCCAATACAAAAAGAGGAGAGAGAGAGAAGTGCAGCGAATTGACCGAGAAGTGAAAGCACGCAAAAAAAAGAGCGAACTGAATTACGCAAACAAAAAAAGAGAGCGTTCGTGAATACTCACCGCAGAATCTCAATATATCTACGAACAGTTCTACTCAGCCCCACCTACCTATTTTCAAAGGAAAAAGCTACCATCTTTGGAGTTTGAAGATGAAAACCTTACTTAGGTCTCATGAGTTGTGGGATCTGGTTGAGAACGGGTCCAACGAGCAAGGACGAGAGAATCGAGTCAGGGAAAGTCAGAAGAAAGACGCCAAGGCACTCTTCTTTATTCAGCAGTCTCTTGATGATGAGTTATTTCCTCGAATTGCCGCAACATCGACTTCGAAGGAAGCTTGAGATATCCTACAGAAAGAATTCATGGGCGATAAGAAGGTAATTACGGTAAAATTACAGTCCTTACATCGTGAATTTGAAACATTGGTTATGAAAGAAACAGAAGCTGTGCAAGAATATTTATCACGTGTATCTGCTGTTGTGAATCAAATGCGTACATTTGGGGAAGTGATAAGTGAAGAAACTATTGTCAGCAAAGTATTGCGGAGTTTGAGTAGTAAGTATGATTATGTTCTTGCGGCCATTGAGGAGTCAAAAGATCTATCTGATTATTGTTTTGATGATCTAATGAGTTCTTTGGTAGCCCATGAAGATAGATTGAACATGAAATACCCCAAACATTAATTACCTTAATTAATAAGGAATTAAATCAAATGAAGGTTATAATTACCAAATATTCATCAAATGAGTAATACTCATTATAAACATTAGTGTATAAACATATAGTCCAAAATGGACTCCAAACTATACATTAAATCTCTAATCAAAGAGAGAAGATTATTAAGGAGAAATCAACTCCTAAAATCAATACTACATGTAACACGTTAGTACATGTATTAAATATCATAAATATTACCCATTAATATATATATAAAACATTTTATATAGACAAACAAAATATTAGACACTACAACCACCTATATACACACCTTAATACCATAATAACACATGTTACCACCTAACACATAAATAAAGTCACAAGTGTACAAACTTAATGTCTTAATATTAAGTCTTGAAATTCAAAATGGTCCCCCACACACATGTTGCAGCCGGCCACACCTAGGATAAAAGAAGAGAAGAATGAAAAAGTGAAGTGAGAAAGAAGACAAGAATGTACAAATGAGGAAAAAAGAAAAAAACCACTTTCCACTAGTCTTCCTCTCATCCCTTCTCACACACAAGCTGGCATGGACCATTCCCACCAGTAACTCTCAGCTGTACAAGGACCAAAGAAGACAAATGTGAGTCATAAACAAGCTAGAAACAAAAATAAGCACTAAAGGACAACTAACCTTACATAAGACAAAGACACCTCACCTTTCCCTTACACACACAAAAATGGAAAGCCTTCCAGCCCTCCTTACTGTCTCGGCAGTAAACTGAGCAAAATAAGTCTGAATAATACACATGGCACACAAGACAAAACGTAGCCCTTACATGCTTATTACCTAAGACAAAATCATCTTTTACTTATACCCACACTCACAATAATTTCCTCTTTGCCCATGTTCATTTCCAGCACTCCCATATATTCATTCCAGACGTGGTTACAGCAGCATACTCACATCTTTCACCATTTTCATCCCTTTTCAAGCTTTAAGTCTCTAAAGGTGTTTTAAGCCCTTTTCTACCTCAAGACTTCATTTCCTTGCTCCAAATCACCAACCACTTCTCTTCTTTCATTCTAACTCAAATTTTATGAGCATGGGTCAATAAAAACTGTGGTGAAACAAGGAGAATCAGATTGGTAAGTCAAGGTAAGAAAAATGTGCTTTAAGACACCTTTCTTCCTTTAATTATGTTCATGGCCGAATTTAACCCACTCCATCTAAGGCACCCATACTGACTTGGAGGACCCAAGCCACGTCCAAGACCAACCCATGGGCTAGGGGAACCTCTTAAGAACCTTAAGGTAAGGAAAAATGCCTTAAAACACCTTTTTACCTCTCTTCAATATTAAATCCGAAAATGAACTGTTACCTACTTATTTTTCAACACCTTTTGACACCCATTTGAAGAGTGTTATCAGCCCTATTCATATAGCCAAAGAGCTGCTCCAAAACCCATCGAAAAAGGGGCTCCAAATGAAGGAAAAATCATGGATTTCCTTGGCTATTCAAGCCTTAAGCTCTTCCATCCTTTTTCCTACACAAACTAATATTATTACTAATGTATTAGGTGTCTGAAAACCATACCTAAACCCTCCCAAAAGTTCAAGGTAAAATCTCTCTTTAATCTTGCTTAAAAACTCCTTACACTTGTCATTTGGTAAAAACCACTAACTAAACCTTTGTTCATGGTTTATATGTTGAACGAATGAGTCTTGGAACCACCCATGGAGTGTGGAGACAGTAGGGACATCATCCCAGAGAGGAAACCATCTTTAAGAAGGTAAAACACTCATTTAAGGTCTTAAGGATTATAATAGTGTTACACTTAATGTTATAAAACAAAACCTAACTTAAGGCTCTGTAAATTAGTGCCATGGAGCATGGGAGTGGCTGTGTGGACTGCCTTGTGATTTTAAACAAGGTAATGATGCTTAAAACCTTATTTATATACATTAAGGTTATTAATGTTGTAAAATAAATTATGGCTGAGAACATGTACATGTATAGGTTCTGTTTGAACCATAAAAATGTGTAGAAAATTGTGGTTACATGTTTAGTTGGTGAACCTAGGTGCTAATGACTTATTAAAGTCAAGTTTATAAGTTAAAAATGAAAGAAAAATTATTTTAATAAGTTAAATGAAAAATCTGTAGCAAGCCGTGTATAACCTATAGTTTATGGATATTTTAATGTCATTTTATGGTTAAGTTTATGTTATGTTGAAGGCCATATGTTTAGGCCATTTTATTATAGTTACTTAAAGCTTTAAATACCAAATTATTAAGTTTTGGGTGATTAAATGAATTAAACATGTTTCTGGTGCTAAAGTGTAATTTTAGTGAACATATTCACCTAGGAACATTTTGTATGAATAATGATGAATTTAGGTGTAACATAAATTGAATATAAAGTAATAATATGATTTATGAACTTTATAAGTGTTAAAATGAACAAAAGATTTACCATGTGGGTCAAACCGTAAATAAATAAAGTTTAGGGTGCTAAACAATAATTAAAACCGAATGGGGGTTGTTTAGGAATTTTAAAACATAAAAATGTAATTTTTATAAAGTTTAAACACGTGGTCAACCTTGACCACATGTGAGGTTTGACCAAATTAAAATAATACAAATAATTATTTTGGTGATTTAAAGAAGTATTAAGTAAAAAATAACAATCATATAAAGTTATGGGGTAATCTTGTAATTACCGAGAATTATAGGGGCTGGAATATGATTATTAAGACCTTAGGGGGCTACTTGATTTATTTGAGAATTTTTGGGCTAGTTTTGGTAATTTAATAAACTAAGGATTTTAATATATAGTTTAAGTATTAAAAATGTAACATTTATAAAACTTATGGGTCATTATATAAATAACCAAAACTTAAGGGTGGAGAATAATATTAGTATAGCCTAGGGGCTGTTCGAGAATTTAGGAAATTATTTTGGGAGTTTTTGGAATTAAATGAGTTAATGTGTATAATATAAAGTTTTAGTATTAAATTGTAAGTTTATAAAATAAAGAGGGGTAATATGTAATTAAAAGAAGTTATGGGTGAAAAGAATAAATCTAGAAGAAAATAGTAGGGTGTTGTTCGAAATTATATATGTATATATGCTTGTATATTATAATGTGTTGGGATCTTAGGTTATAATTAAATAATGTTAGAAATGTAACAAGAATAATGTTTAGGGTGATTTTGTAAATAACCTAAAATAAAGGGGAAGGAATTTAAATGCCGAATATAATGTGGCTGGTTTGGAATTTTCCAAAACAATGAATGATATATTAGAAAGTTTAGGATGGTATAATGTGACCTTATGTTAAAGTATAAGAGGGTATATCATAAAGAGATTAATGGGGTATAAATATACCTTATAAATAATCACATAGAATAATGGGTTAAGTTGGAAATTAGGGAGTATAATATATGATAAGAAACCTTATAATATAAGGAAGGTGACAATGCGTAAAATACCTTGTAAAACATTAAGATGAATTATTAATAAGAGATTTGTGAATAAAAGACACAAACAAATAAATGTGTACTCCACATAATTATGAATAAAAGCATTATGGGAAAACCCTTATAATTCACATGGTATGAATTTATAATATAAGGTGAAAAATATAATGTGATTGATAAATCATATAGGGTTAATGTGGGGAGAATCATAGAGTTGAAAATATGATTATCGGTGTTGATATAGTATGAGTTGATAAATAAATATTGGATATAAAGAAACATTGACTTGTAATATTGACCAAGTCAAACTAGATTGACCAAATCACCACAAGTTGACCAAGTGGTTAAGCTGACCGACACATAAAATAATATGTAATTAAAAGTTAGAATATAACTTAGTCACGTAAAGTATAACAAGAACTATGTATATATATATATATATGGAGATCAATATGTACGTGTGGGTATGTAAATATACAAGGGTCAAATTGCCTTGATAAATGGTATGGGTTACTAGAAATTTAATCCTTAAGTAATGAATATTATTGCGTTACAAAATATTATACTCTTACAACTATAGAGTACGGTTAAATTAAATCCCGAGACTTAATACAAACCCGAGCCAAACAATAACCGGCTAAGGGTATACCTACAGGGCAAATATTAGAACCTGTCTATGATGGTTAAGAAGACTCGTAATATAGACACTGATATTAGAGTGATGTATTCCAGAAGTACGAACTGTTAGATACAAGCTACGGGATTGCAAGAGGATAGGCGTGGATCATCACACTAGCATTGCTCATCGGTGAACAGTATGTGAATGTGTGGTTTGAAAACTCCGAGGGTTTCCTTGGGTTCCGGACGTAACTGTGTGCTTGCATGTCAGATAAATAAATGTTATGCATGTGTTTGTATGTGCTTATGTTTTCCAATCGCCAAAGTGTTTATTAACTGTGCGCGTACGTCGTTCGGACATGTGATACTGATTATCACCCTAACTGTGTATGAACTTTCGGGAGAGACTCTGGATACTATCTTATGAGAGTAAACAACTCCTAACACACTAAGTGAGGAACTTAGTTTAGAGACCCGGTATTAACCGTCTCTAGAGTGATGACTCGACCTTTGAACATCACATAGTAGACTTCTAGGTTGTGTGTAAGACCCAATAGGGCATCCAATAAAAATGTCTTTTCTCCAATAACGAGATTGAATCTCCAGGAGACTAATTAAAATACGCTAACTTATGAGAGTGTGATAACTAATTAATGAAACAATGTTCCTAAATCCTGGTCTGCACACGTCCCAGCAGGCTGCGCATAGTGATCACTAGAGTTCTAACACCCGTTTCGGGTCTACTCTTGTTTATCTAACGAGCCGGATACGATCGTTAGTCGGAGTGTGCTACCGTTGGCACCATACCAAGGCTTCGGCCTAATGGACATCTACACTGTAGATAAGTGAGTCCATCTACCCACTGTAGATGGCACCAGACTACTGTCCAAAATATTAATGTGTGAGGTTAAACGGGGAATTGTCCTTAACATGACACCCATATGTTTATGTGAGATTGTGGAAGCGGGGCTTCATGTGATGGAAATAAACAAGTGAGACTAACTAGACTTCAGCTAACTCTTACATTACCGTCGATTCGAATTTAATTGTTCAATTATCAATGTCGTAATACCATGTCTTGATGTGTGAATGTTTAAATACCTGTTGTGTGTTTTAATTCCGTATTTATAGTTATGTTATAAGCATGTAAACGATACAACATGAAACGAACCCCATGTTAATCAAGATGGCTAAAACGACCTAGGTGGCCTAAAGGGTCTAGGATCACATTTAGCATACCAGCAGTTGGATGAGCCTTTATGGCACCCACATTTAAGGACTTAATCGAGCTATGAAGCCGGAGTGCGGGTCTTCGGGGTAGTCAACAACTTTATTTATTTATTCACTGCACTATCAGAATTAGTTTACATTCAGTACGATGTATTTATTGGGATTACCTTAGATGCTCACTCACCTTATGTATTAGTTTAAACTTAGGATGATGTAGTATATATCTCATTCATCACTGCGGTTAAATATTGTCGATGTGTTGTTATATTCTTTTTCTGCTTCTTTACTCGTATGGGCGAGTAATGGCATGTGACACCCAAGTGAGAATTATTAGTGTTTAACTTCCGTTGTGAGACATCTTTAATTATGCTACGAGAGTGACTATTACACATTTAATGTGAAGGGGTGTTACAGAACAGAAACAGTGGAAAAAATGTAGAGAAGGCTGTGGAGAAAGCCTTTCAAGTGAAAGGAGAATCCTCTCTAACCGGAACCTACAACAACCGTAGGGGATATCGAGGTCGTGGTAACCACAGAGGTGGTGGTCTTGCTGGCGAACAGCGCCACAAAAGTTCAATACAATGTCCGTATTGCAAAAAATGGGGCCACAAAGAAGCTGTATGCTGGGAGAAGGAAAAGAATGAGAAGAAGGAGGCCAATTTCATCAGCAACTTTCAAGAAGAGGGAAAGCTGTTTATGACATATTCTGCTGCCAACAATGCTGTTGATAATGTTTGGTTTATAGACAGCTCTTGCACCAACCACATGACGAGTCGTCAATCCTGGTTTTCTGATCTTGATGAAAGCAAAAAGGGTGAGGTTCAACTTGGTGATAACAAGGCAGTCCAAGTAAATGGGAAAGGTACAGTTGAAGTTCCAACTACACAAGGTAAAACTAGATCACTTTCTAATGTGCAGTTTGTGCCTAATCTAGCTCATAATTTGTTAAGTGTGGGGCATCTTCTGGCTTCTGGATATTCACTCTTATTTGATGATGGTGCTTATGAGATTCATGATAAGAAATCTGGTCAAGTTGTTGTTAGAGTTCCAATGACACAAAATCATATGTTTCCTCTTGATGTCTCTAAATCTATGGGAGCTGCTTTGGTTGCTAAAGAAAAAAATGAGGCTGAACTTTGGCATTCACGTTATGGGTATTTACATTTGAATGGTTTACAGCTGTTGAACAAGAAAGAAATGGTAATTGGGCTTCCAAAAATCGATGGTCTTGGTTTCTGTGAAGGATGTATTTTTGGGAAACATAGTAGAGCTTCTTTTCTAGTAGGGAATTCATGGAGAGCTTCTTGCTGTCTTGAGTTAATTTATGCTGATGTTTATGGACCGATGAGTGTTGAATCTTTTGGTGGCAACAAATATTTTGTGCTCTTTATTGATGATTTCAGTCGTATGAGTTAGGTGTATTTTTAGAGCTGAAATCAGAAGTGTTTGGATGTTTCAAGAAGTTCAAAGCGCTAGTGGAGAAACAAAGTGGCTACTCCATCAAGGCTCTTCGTACTGATAGAGGTGGTGAATTTACCTCTAACGAATTCGATGATTTTTGTGAGAAGTTTGGCATTCGCAGGGAGTTGACTGCACCATATACACCAGAGTAGAATGGTGTTGCAGAGAGAAAAAATAGAACTATTGTTGAAATGGCCAGAAGTCTGATGAAGGCAGCTAACCTTCCCAACTAGTTCTGGGTTGAAGGTGTCGCAACAGCAGTGTATTTGATCAATATTTCCCCAACAAAGGCAGTCATGAATGAAACTCCATATGAGGCTTGGATGGGTAGGAAGCCAAGAGTAAGCCACTTACGAATTTTTGGTTGCATTACTTATTCTTTTTCTACTGATCCACATCGTAAAAAATTGGACAGCAAGTCTGAAAAATGCATTTTTATTGGCTATAGTCCCATGTCCAAAACTTATAGGCTGATGAATCTTTTGAGTGGAAAAGTAATTATCAGCAGGAATGTAAAGTTTGATGAGGAGGGAAAATGGGATTGGAGCAATAACAATCCTTCAGCTGCTATCCAAATTCAGGTGGATAAATTTGAACCCACACTTGTAACGTTTGATACAGATTATGACAGCAAATCAGATGGAACAACTCCCTCCGATAACAACCCATCTACACCAGCCAACTCACGTTCTACAGCATCAATTTCTTCATCAGAGTCACCTCCATTAAGATATCGTTCTATGAATGAAATACTTGAAACTTGCAGCTTTGCTTTAATTGTTTCTGACCCAATTTTTATGAGGATGCTGCTATAAATCAGGTTTGGCAAGATGCAATGAATGTAGAGCTGCTTGCTATTGCAAAAAAACAATACTTGGGACATTGTTGATCTACCAAAGGGAAAAAATGTGATCGGTCTCAAGTGGATCTACAAAACAAAATACAATCCAGATGGGAGTGTCCAAAAACACAAAGCAAGGCTGGTTGCAAAGGGATACTCACAACAACAAGGTATGGATTATGAGGAAACATTTTCCCCGTTGCTAGATTTGAGACTGTGAGAATCATATTAGCCTTAGCTGCTCAATTCAAGCTGCCTGTTTATCAATTCGATGTTAAATCAGCCTTCTTGAATGGTGATTTAGAGGAAGAGGTTTATGTTTCACAACCTGAAGGCTTTGTTATTGAAGGCAGTGAAGGAAAAGTTTATAGGCTGAAAAAGGCTCTTTATGGGCTAAAGCAAGCTCCGCGTTCATGGTACAGCAAGATTGATTCCTTCTTTTTGATGAGTGGATTTATAAGAAGTGAAAATGAGTCTACACTCTATCTCAAGCGGAATGGTAATGATTTTTTGGTGGTCTGTCTTTATGTTGATGATATAATCTATATGGGGTCATCTAAGGGTTTAATTGATGACTTTAAGTCTTGTATGATGAACACTTTTGAGATGACAGACCTTGGCTTGCTGCAGTATTTTCTGGGTCTTGAAGTTAAGCAGGTCAATGATGGCATCTTTGTATGTCAGAAAAATATGCTGAAGATCTTTTGAAAAGGTTCAATACGTGCAACAACGAAGTGGCCGCCACACCGATGAATGTTAACGAGAAACTACAGCATGTAGATGGGACTGGAAACACTAATCCAAGACTATATAGAAGTTTGGTTGGAGGTTTGAATAACCTCACACACACCAGGCCTGATATTGCTTTTGCAGTTAGCATGGTTTCTAGATTTATGCATAATCCTACAAAGCAATACTTTGGAGCAGCCAAAAGGATTATGTGGTATATTGCAGGAACTGCAGATTTTGGAATATGGTATTCTAGAACTGTGAATTTCAAATTGAATGGCTTCACTGATAGTGATTGGGCTGGTTGTGTAGATGATAGAAGAAGCACTTCTGGTAATGTGTCCAGTTTTGGTTCTGGTGCTGTAACATGGAGTTCAAAGAAGCAAGAAACAGTGGCTTTATCATCTTCAGAGGCTGAATATGTAGCAGCAAGTGCTGCTGCCCGACAGACCCTATGGTTGAGAAAACTTCTTGTTGACTTTCATTTTGAGCAGACTGAAGCTACCGATTTGTTTTGTGATAATAGGCCAGCCATTGCTATGGCTAAAAATCCAGCGTTTCATGCTCGGACCAAGCATATAGATGTTCAACATCACTTCATTCGAAAGCTGGTTGCTGATGGAAAAATATCTCTGAAGTTATGTGGCACAAATCAACAGACTGCGGACATTTTCACAAAGGCTCTTCCACAAGCAAAGCATGATTTCTTCAGATCACAATTGGGAGTTTGTAATTTTGAATCAAGGGGTGGTGTTAAATGAATAATTCAAAGTTTATCAGCAACATATTTATGAGTTTTATTTATTGTTTTAAAGTAGTTAGTGTTAGTGGAATTAGTGGGGTTAGTGGGGTTAGTGGGGTAATTAGTTGCCTGATTTTAATCATAAACTTTGGGTAGTTTCCACGATTTTAGGATCTGAAGTTATAGTTAACTATCTATTTAAACCCTTTGTATTTATTCATTTCTGCATAGTGAAATATAACTTTTCCGTTTTACTCTGTTTTTCCAACAGCTAGCTCCCCAGACCTCATTATCATCGTGGCCGACTATCCCAATCCATCGGCGCTTGCCCAGGGTACGCAAAAAAAGGAAGGAAAAAAATCTTGTAGTTTGCTTAATCTGTTGCGCGAGTGACTTACCGTCGATAGCATCCCAAATCAGTAAGGCTTTGATTGTTTCCTCATGTGAGTGATAATCAGTAGCGCTAATAGTTGAGAAAAAGATGTATTTTTTTCTTTCTCTTGAACGGTACGTAATAGCTTTTTTTTTTTTCATTTCTTGTTGTTGCTTTGAACTATTAATTATCTGCACTTCGTTTTCTTTGTCAAACCAAAAAGGATTTAGCGGATGCCTTAACTGGGTAATTATTTGCATTATAATAAAATTTAGAGCACTACCGTTTTGCATGTGGTTTAGGTAGGCACAGAAAGTTAATATGTTCGGGGATGGGATTAATTCGTTAGCTGAAAAGAAATACACGATAAATGTTTTTGGAATAAAAAAAGCGGTTAGTGTCGACTTATTCAGCTATTCATAGCTTTATTTTTTTTTATTTTTTTTTGATGAAAGGGAACTTTATTGCTCAAAATAGTACTAACAACCTACATCAGTGCTCAAAAGAGACAAGCACGAGGAGGGAGGAGACTCTAACAGAGTGAGAGAGCGCTCACTATTAATAGCTAGCTTGGCAATACCATCAGCCACCTTATTAGCTACCCTATCTACCTTCTGGAGCTTACATTGTTGAAACTTCCCTAGCAAACTCTCACAAGATCGAAGTAGATTCTCTAATGGGTGAAATCTGCTTCTTTGTTTACAGAGTAAGGACACTACCACCTGGGAGTCTGACTCAACGATAATCCTGGAGAAGCCTTTAGCTTCAGCTAATCGGAGGCCATCCAAAACTGCCCAACCTTCAGCCTCATCAACACTAGAAACTCCCAAGCCGTGAGTAAACCCACTGAGCCATTGACCTTCATGGTTCCTGCAAACTCCACCAGCTGCTGCTCTTTTCTGGAAGGAGACAGCACCATCAACATTGACTTTGATCCAGCCAGGAGGAGGGGGCGCCCAGCCACACTGGACCCCAACATTGATCTTGTTCTGCAGATGTTTCACTTCAGGCATGGACAGCAGCTCCTGAAACTTAGAGAAAAGCAAAGGAGTAGGCAAGTCTTTTTCTGTAACATTATTGTGAAACTTGTAATTGCGCCAAAACCAAAGGATATAGCAAGTGACAGCAAATAAGTAGGGCCAATCAGAATTATAAAAATTAGGAACATGCGGGTTCTTCAAATTCAAGGCAAGCCAATCCTGTATACTACAAGTAGCCCAGGAATTAATAACAGAACAATCTCTTAACAGATGATTCCAGACTTTAATACTCACAGGACAATGCTTCAAGATATGGGCTGAATCTTCTATGTCCCCACACGCATCACAGGACTGATTAGGGGTTAAACCACGCTGAAACAGCAGGCTTTTGGATTTAAGACCATCCTGCCCAACCATCCAAAGGCAAGTTTTAACTTTCTGGGGAACTTTAACCTTCCAGATCAGATTCCACAGAGGGTTATGCACACCTTTAGGCCTAATTATCTCATAGGCAGATGAGACCGTGAGATCCCCATTCTTGGCAGAATTCCAGATAATGGAGTCCTCTGTCTCAGAATCAAGAATGGCTTTACTGGGCAAAAGAAAGAGAATATCAGGGGGTAATGTGTTTTCCAAAAGCTCCCAATTCCAGCCCCTATTGGCTACCCATAGATCCTCCACAGTAGCCTCCATATCCAAAACTGAAAGGGGGTTTGCAAAGTTGCACAAAGGAGAATCCACTAGCCACTTATCAGCCCAAAACTTAATGGTTTTCCCATTCCCAAGTCTCCACTTAGCCCCTTTATCAACTATATCTTTGCAAGAAATAAGGCTCCTCCAAGTGCAGGAAGCCGATCTGGTTTCAGGGTTTTTATACTTGTTAACAAGAATTCTAGCCCACAGGCCATCCAGATTATTCAGCAATCTCCAACTTAATCTGGCAAGGCAGGCTTTATTCATAAGATGAGACTCCCTAATCCCTAACCACCCTCATTCTTAGGCCTGCAGATTTTTTCCCAAGCTATAGTGTGGAGTTTCCTCTCAGAATCTTTGTGACCCCAAAGGAAGGCCCTATTAATTCTGTCCAACTTATTGCAGACCGACAAAGGAACTTTTTGACACATCATAGTAAATGTAGGAATAGCATTGAGAACAGACTTAACCAGCACTAATCTGCCTGCAAAGGAAAGAGTTTTAGCCTTCCATCCAGATACCCTTCTACGAACTTTATCAACCAGATCCTCAAAATGATTACTAGAGCACCTCCCATGGATTAAATTTAGCCCTAAGTATTTACCAAGATTGTCAGCTACAGGAATGCCAATATGCCTACTGATATCAATCCTCTTACCCACACTAACATTTTTAGAGAAAAGGATAGTAGATTTCTGTAAGTTAACCTTTTCCCCAGACATCGTACAAAAGTCCTTAAGTACATCCATCATAGTGGAGACATTCCTCAAGGAGGCACTACCCACCAAGATAAGGTCATCTGCAAAAAATAGATGGGATATAGCCGGTCCCCTATTACAGAGCTTAATAGGACACCATTCCTTACCTATAACAGCTTGATCAATGAGATGAGATAACCTTTCCATACACAGGACAAACAGATAAGGGGAAAGGGGGTCACCCTGTCTAAGTCCCTTCGTGGGCTTAAAACTGACAGATTGGGATCCTTCCCAAAGAACTTTCATAGTAACAGACTCAACACAAGACATGATTAGCTCAATGAAGCTCAGAGGAAGATTGAGACAAGAAAGGGTGTTTCGAATGAAATTCCAAGAAAGATTGTCGTAAGCCTTTTCTAAATCAATTTTCAGGATAGCCCACCCATCCCTACTCCTAGTTTTATTCATGGAGAAGACCACTTCCTGCATGATAATCTGATTATCCTGGATGTGTCTGCCAGGGACAAAGCTACTCTGAAGGGGAGAGACAACATCAGGTAAGAAGGGTTTGATTCTATTTACAATCAGTTTGGCTATAATCTTATAGGACACATTACACAGGGCAATTGGACGAAAATGTTTCATGTTCAAGGGAGGATTGATCTTTGGAATAAGACAGAGTAGAGTGGAATTGATGACCTCCGGAATCCTATTACATGAAAATGCTTTAGAAACCAGATCCAAGATACTATCCTTAACAAGATCCCAATGGTTTTTAAAAAACCAAGCCTGGAAACCATCAGGTCCAGGAGCCTTGAAGCTACCCATAGCTTTGATAGTATCTCTAATTTCAACAATAGAAGGGGAAGAGGAACAGAAATCCTTATGATTTGGAGTAATGAGGGGGAAATCATGGCCTAATGGGACCTGGGCAGGATGAGACTGTTCTTTGTATAAATTCCTATAAAACTCTAGGGCAAGATTCTTTAACTCCTCAAAAACTAGACTGGCAATTTTGACCCAACCCGAAACCCAACCCGAACCCAACCCATATTTTTGCGGGTTAGGGTCTTGATTATTGACCCATCTATTTTTTGGGTTGGGTTAGGGTAATAAGCTAATTTGTGGGTTGGGTTAGGGTAGAGATCATAACCCCATGACCCAACCCGAAACCCGAAAATATATTTGTTGATAATTAATTCACAATTATATATATAAAATATTTTCAGATGAAACTATACCTTAGTCTTAAGCCAAGTGCAGTTGGACTATCCCACCTTTAATAATATCACATACTTTTAACTACACAAACGGCCTAACCGCTACATATCAAACAAAGGGCCCAAACAGACCTAACATAATGTTGAAAACTCAAATACTCTCGTCCTCTCCCTTGTAGACTCACATCCATTTTCTTTTCTACGTCGTTGTTCATGTCTATGTCGCTCTTCATCTCTGCCTAAGTTTTTTTCTTATTCTCACTGCCATAGTTGTTCTTGAGATATATGTATTTTGGATTTTCTAGAACGGTGAATAAAAGTAGGTGATATGTTTATTTTGTAAGTAGGATCTTGATTATAGACCTCTTAGTGAATCTGAAGCCAACAATACGGATAGCGTGCTGCATAGAAGTTCCTCAACTGTTGGTTACGATTAAGTGATTGTGATTTTACTTTTCTCAGGCATGAGCACTCATTTTAAATAGGTGTAATTATTTTTAAAACTAGTAGTCATAGTTTGAGGCTTTGAGCTCTCAGTTTATAATTATTTCTAACTTTAGAGATTTGTCTTTAGTATATTTCTCTAATGCATAATGAAGATTTTCATTTTCGTTCCCTCTTTATTAAGAGCATAGGATCATGTGCATATCTAGATAGGATTTCTCCCCAACAGTGGTAGAGCTTTTTGCTCAGATGATAAATATAAAACCTATGGAAAAAGTACGCGTTATTCTATTCATGGGAACTTGATGTAGTACTTTTACAGTCTTTGCATAACATGAAATTTGTTTAAAGTTAGGTCGATCAAGCAAGATTACTTCTCTTCCTTTTGTTTCATCCTAATTAGTTAGCACTGGATGTTTTTTGGATTTTTTTATTAAAGCCTACTCCTAATCCGTCTAAATTATTGTATGCTTAAAAATGGGTTGGGTGGGGTTGGGTTAGGGTTGAAGGATTTTAAACGGGTTGGGTTAGGGTCATGATTTTCTGACCCATCCGTTTTGGGTTGGTCATGGGTTGATATTTTAAATGGGTTGGGTTAGGGTTGATATCAACCCGACCCAGCGACCCAAATTGCCAGGTCTACTCAAAACCCTCCACAGAATTACCCTTTAAATCATCAAGCATGAGAACTTTAGATTTGGCCCGCTTTATTTTAACTTTCCTATGAAAATAGGAGGAGTTCTTATCACCAAACATAATCCATTTCTCTCTAGCTTTTTGGAACCAGAAGAGTTCTTCTCTGAACAGGATAGCTTCAAGCTCTTTCTGAAGGATACCTTCCAGGTTTCTAAGAAAAGAGGACTGATGTTGTTCCAGGCTTCTTTGGATGCCCGCTAGTCTAGCAAGAATCCTATTTTTGGTGCGAAAGATGTTACCAAACTGATCCCTATTCCAACACATCAGAGTAGAACTAAGGATAGCTAAATTTTGGTTTAAATCCAGAGAAGGGTTCCAAGAGTCACAAATTAGTTTATTATAATTCTCATGGGTAGACCAGGCCACCTGGAACCGAAAGGGCTTATCAGACCTCCTAGAGACTAGAGACCTATTAAAGGAAGACAAAATGGGGCTATGGTCAGAGGAAGTTCTAGGGAGGACATCAACCCAACTATTGGCAAATAGATCAAACCAATTATGGGACACTAGAGTTCTATCCAGCTTAACAAAGATGGACCTATTTGTCCAAGTAAACTGATTACCCTTAGCTGGGAGGTCAATCAAACTCTTAGAGTGAAACCAGTCTATAAAGGCAGAACTGCCTCTGTTAATAGCCCTAATGCCCCCTTTTTTATCTCTGAGGGACAAAATAGAATTAAAATCCCCTGTAAGAAACCAATAATCATCATGGCCAACGGCAAGACTAGACAAGTCATTCCACAGAGAGAATCTAGTGCTATCCAAAGGGCTAGCATAGATGAATGTAGCAAAAACAGAAACATGACCCATCACAACTCTCACATGAATAAATTGACTGCTGCAACACAGAATATCAAGGGACACAGAATTAGTCCAAAACAACCACAAGCCACCACTAAAACCAGAGGCCTCCACAATATGTTTGTTTGGAAAATCAATTTTATTAATAACATTAAGACTTCTGGCCCCACTAATCCTAGGCTCACAGAGGAATAAAATGTCAGGCCTAGATCTACTTAAAAGATCTTTAACAGAAGGCAGAAACGCAGGTTTTCCAGCTCCTCTCACATTCCACGCCAGAATTTTAAAATTACCACTCATTAAATAAAGCATTTCAAGGCAACACAGGGACAGAGCCCTGCTCACTTTTCCCATCAGAATGCACAGCAGCAACACTTAAAGCTTGTTCAGATTTGCCAGAATTAACCACACAAGCAGAAGAAGAGGGGGGAAAGGGAGACTTAGCTGATTGAAAGGCAGAATCCGTGCTACTCATTCCATCCCTCCGAGTTTCCTGATTCTGAACTTCTGGGGCCTTCATTGTGGCATCGGCCTGCTTACCCTTCTTTGAATGCTCCCCTGGCCTAGAAGCAGCAGCTCCATTCTGCTTAGAAGCTAGAGTCGCAAAGCTATTAGATGTCACCGTCTCAGGATCATCAGGGGGGACAACTTTAGGGCGCTGGGTAATCTGAGGCCCAGAAGCAGGATGGGCCTTGGGATCAGGGCCCCCATTCAAGGTGGAGGAGGTCCCTTTATCCCTGGCGAGACCCTTTTCCAGCTTGTACCTACCCTTTCTGGTAACTCGCATCCAGGGGCCAAAATTCTTTGATAGATGTGAATCATCTTCTGACGGAGGGTTCTGGACAACCTTAAATCCACCCTCATTTATCTCCGCCGTAGCATCCTCTAGCCTTGGGCAGCTAATCTTCTGGTGCCCAAAACACCCACAATGGAAGCACAGGAGATGGATACCATCGTATTCAATCCTGTGTACTTTCCCTTGCAATTTGAACTTCCCAATCAGTGGCCTTGTTAAATCCAAGTTGACACAGGCTCTACCACTGACAGCACAACCCAAACGAGTTCTTGAAATATCAGTCTTAATCACTTTCCCAACCTTCCTGCTAATTTCAGTTAGACACTCTTCTGTCAAATACTCCAAATTCAGATCTGGGAACTTAATCCAAACATCTAAATTGGTCAACGCTTCCGATTTAGTGTCGAAATCCCTCTTCCACCTCCGAACTGTTAAATACCTATCAGAAATCTTCCAGGGACCTCCAAACAGCGCTAAGTCCCTATCCGCCTTCAACTCAAAGACCACAGTAAAGTATCCATTCCCTAGAGCCAGAACATCAAACTTGCCCTTGGATTGCCATCGTTGGGCCAATCTATCCGACATAATGGAAAGGGGAAAGGATTTACCTAGCAATTTCACAATAACCGCGTTCCTCCAATTCTTCTTGATGTTCTGAAGTGTTTCCCTTGAAAAAGAAATACTCGGGCACAAGGGATCCTCCCTATCTCCATCTTTCAGATCCTCCAATTCCTCACAATCAGACAATTCTTCGTCGGAAGGCACTTCCTGCTCCTGGGAGATTTTTGCCTCAAGAATCTCTTTAAAACTCGGCCTCCCTTCTGCTGACGAGCAATTCCTTTCCTCGCTTGGAACGTTAACTGTCAAGAAGTCTTTCTCAGCATCCCAATCAGAGACCGTGCGTTTCTTTTTGACTACTTTCCTGGTTTCCCCATCCGGAGCTACCGCATTGAAGACAAACTCCATCGCTTCCACCAGAGACCCTGAATCGCTAGCAGCCGAGGCGCAGGACGACCGCCCTAGCTAATTTCAGACGAACTCGAGGAACGACCAAGACTGAGGATAGTTTCAGAAGAAACCCGGGGACAATCGCCAAAGAGATTAGAGAGATCAGAGACGGGTCAAGGATTCTTCGAGAGGAAGAATCCCTAGAACAGAGAGAGCGCCGCGCGTACCGCGCGTTCTTTTTTCCCCATAGTCACTGGTTATTGGAATGTTAATTCCTAGAGCTATTCATAGCTTTATTTATATTTCGCAGTTAGTTAGAGATAGCTTTAATATTTGTACATATGTTTAAGTACTAAATACAAAACAAAAAATTAAATAAAAATGATAATGTCATAAACATAGCCTTAGATTTTATAATAGTAGAGGAAAAGAAATTTTATAGGGTAATGAAAGAATTTGAACCCTTAAAAATTTCATATCAAGTCCCGGACCCATAACTCTAAAAATTGTAATAACATTTTCTTTCCAAGTTTAAAAAGTTAAAACTTAGGTGACGACTCTATTTAGGTTTGTGTGGGCCAGTTAGAATAATTAAATTTTAATTTCATAATTTCGCTTTAATGATCCTAATTGCAAACCGAACCTTGAAGCCTTAAGCTCAATACTTAAGGGTTCAAAACCAACGCCCATAGTCAAACGGGTTTGTTTATATACATGACCGGCCAAGGTAGGGTATGTGACCGGGTGTACTTGGTGAGCACCCAAGCGGTAGGTATTTTTTTAAAAAAGAAACATGACTGTAATTGTGACCGGGCCCGTAAGCCAGGCATCATGACTGTATAATATATTTTGTAAAAAAATTTTGGAGCTTAATGAGGAGAGTCGTTTTATTATAAGGAATTGGTAATTAGCCTTAGCACTTACTTATGTAAGTGTGGCGGTAACAACTCGGTTTTAGTATTAATTCCACTACAAAGACCGAACATAAATGGATTGGTAAGTTAGGTGAAAACCGGGGTGTTACAAGTTTCTCCTCAAAGACTTGTGTAGTGACTAATGAGGAATAAGTTGGTAAGTGGTGTTTTATCGCCCTACATTTGTGTTTATGCCCAGGCGGCTAGTGTTTTATCGTCTGGCAATTGTGCGCGGGCAGCTATGAGAGTAGAAATGAACAAGGACGATTGGGCGAGTGGCCAGGAGTTTAGGGGACCGCACGGGCGTGGACCGAGAGAGAGAAATTAAAAGGTGAATGCATAAAGGGACCCAGCTGTCGCACCGCCCAAGATTATAGGTGTCCTTATTTTATTGATCACCTTATTGTTAACCAATAGACTTGTACCATGTGTCTAGGTGATCAGTACGACCAAGATTAGTATTACATGTGTAATTACCTAGCTAAGCAGGGATCGCATATACCTTTCTTTAGAATGAAGTAATCCTTTTACCACCGTAGATATGTTGCATGTATTAAATCCCAAGCTTTATATAAACCCTCGATCCTATATTCTTGGTTAGCTGCTGGAAACCGCAGAAGTCAAGTAAAACTAAATAGAAGTGAGATCGAGGGTGGTTAAAGAGAAGAAGAAAACGAGCAAGAACAGCGGATCAAGGGAGAGTAGCTGAGGAAGAATTGCTTTGTGTCTACCGGTTACAGCTTGAGTTAAAGAAGTAAAGAACAGATAAATAGTTACATTCATCATGTGTGTATGGTTTTTCTTATGGGTGAGGTCGTTTTCCTTAGTGGAGGTCATCTATTTGGTGGTAAGTCTTTTTGTATCTTGGACAAGGCAATAATCGCCTTCCATCTGATGTAAACTCTGTTTTATGTGAACTGGTTGATTTTATGCTAAAAGCAAACATGTTGATGGTTTTATGAACATATTGGTTTTGTGCCATAAAAAGGGATGTTCACTATGATTGATAAGCAAATTCTTACACTGATTATGCGCCACTACCAATGTATTGCAGTTAAGCCACTATGATATACTTTATGGGCTGAAGACTTATAGGGGGTGTGCATACTTAAAGACATAGGGTGAGAAGTAATGAGTTAAACCGAGGGGCTGAGGACCATAGAAGTTCTTTGGCATAAGATCGGTGTACCTGAGGGAATATCCAAGGGGCCGAGGGCCATAGAAGCCCTTTGTCATCGGACTGGTGTGCCTGCGGATGTATGTTTAATGTGGTAATGGTTAAACCCTTGGCATCATGAAAATGAGTATTTACATATGATGGTGTAAACTGTTATTATTTGTAAAAGTATTGGTGGTACATGGTAAGTATGGTATGGTGGAATGGTGTTTTAATAACTGGTTGTTCATGAAAAGGTAGTTCGGCCCGACCAACTAAGGCTGCACCTGGGCTGAGCTAGTTTATTGTTGTTAACTACGTTCTGCATCAATTGTTTCCAAATAAAATGTATTTTATAGGCTGTAGTGATTATTTACTCAGTTTCACTAACTTTGCTGCAACCCCTTCTTGTGTGTTGTATGTGTTTTTATCGTTGCAGGTGAATGAATGAGAAAGGCTTGTCTTTTGGAAATGGGATGCGTCCACATAGTGCAATTTGGTAATGTAAATAGGAGCTTCCTGAGGCTTGTCTCGGAAGAAAAAATAGTTATGTAGAAGGGTCAGGCGGGTTCGTTTATATACACGACCGACCAGGGTAGGGTATGTGACCGGGCGTATTTGGTAAGTGCCCGGGTGATAGGTAATTTTGGAAAAGAAACATGACTGTAATAGTGACCGGGCCCGTAAGCCGGGCGTCATGACTGTATAATATATTTTGTAAAGAATATTTTGGAGTTTAATGAGGAGAGTTTTTCTTTTTGTAAGAAATTGGTAATTAGCCTTAGAACTTACTTATGTAAGTGTGGCGTTAACAACTCGATTTTAGTATTAATTCCGCTGCAAAGACTGAACATAAATGAATTAGTAAGTAAGGTGAAAACCGGGGTGTTACAAGTTGGTATTAGAGCAATAGGTTAGAAGTAAGGGTTATAGTATTAAAATTTGGTTAAGCCGCGCGGGATGGGATATGTGTGTTTGTTGGCGCTATATACATATATGTGTGGATGATTGATATTTGTAAATTCTATGAATATGTGTGTATGTAGAGTGAAGAAGTAGGTAGTCAGAGGAAGAAATGGCCAATAATGCACAACTTACACAATTGAGGGAACTGGCCCTTAGCATGGGACAGATTTTACAGAGGCAAGAACAGAGAGAGAATGTCCCAATAGATTATTCCCATAGAATAGCCGGTCTATAGCCTAGTACCTTTTCTGTAGAGGAAGATCCAGTAATCTTGGAGGATTGGAACCGAGAGTTTGAGATTTTTGATACAGTATATTGTCCAGAGGATAGGAGAGTAAGTGAGGCAGTATATTACTTTAAAGGGGAAGTTGATATATGATGGACAGCCCAGAAAGATGTATTGATGGCCGAACCTGGATTTAATTGGGAAATGTTAAAGGCTGCTATGAGAAGACGATATTATCCAGAGCATTTCTGGATGCAGAAATATATGGAATTTTATGAGTTAAAGTAATTGTTGATGTGTGTGAAGGACTATCACATGAAATTCCTGGAGTTGGCCCGGTTCACGCCGAATATGGTACCGGGTGAAGCATTAAAGGTGCAACGATTTGTAGGTGGTCTGAATTGGATTCTACAGGAAGCTCTAAGTGTAGTTTCATTTCCGATGTTGCATGAGGCTTATGGAAAAGCTATCAATCTGTACATAATGCAACAGAAAAGAAAGGAAACTCATATAAGACAGAAAACAGAAATTTAAAGCTAGAAATTGGTAGAGTTGGAAGCTATTCTAAGGAAAATCAGGAGAAGAGGTATAAAACACCACATGAAGGGAGTCAGGGGTTTTCGAAAGTAACAAGGGGAATTCCTGTTTACTCTTGTCAGTCAGCGACCGGGGATAATCAAGATAGGAAGGAGAGACACTTTTATTGCAAGTCTTGTGGTAAGGACCACCCGGGGATGGATAGTGCGGGAAGGTTGGCTAGATGTTATAATTGTGGAATGAATGGACATAGGGCTTTTGAATGTTACTGAAATAAGCTAAATGTTGTGACCGGACAACAACGGTTCGAAAGAAATATTGGAGAAGGAGGTGGGTCTTTCGTTAGATAAGAGCGTTGGCAAGTTGGCAAGAAAGCAGTAATCAATACCAAAAGAATTACGGTCATGTGGGAGATAGCGGTCATAAAGGGAATCAAGGTAGGGACCTAGAGAAAGGGGAAGGAAGTGCCCGTGGAAATTACCAGAAGCACGGACGCATTAATGTTATGAGTAGATCGGAGGCTGCACAGGAGAGTAATGTAATTACAAGTATATTCTCAGTTTCTGGTACTTCTGCTAAAGTATTATTTGATTCTAGAGCATCATGTTCTTTTATTTCTTCTGATTTTATGAAGAAGGCAGAAATCAGGTCGAATGCTTTAGTTTCTGCTTGTATATATATACCACCGGGTGCGGTAGTTAAATGCGACCGAATGGTTAAAGGGGTAAAGATTAATGTTGGTGGAGTGGACTTTGAAACTGATCTGATAGGATTTGAGCTTTTAAAATTTGATATCATATTAGGAATGGATTGGTTGAATAAATATGAGGGTCAGATAGATTGTTCCAAGCATAAAATGAGTCTTAAAGGTCCAACCGGGCAAAGAATTTCATATTCTGGGGGGAGTGATGCACCCGGGGTAAAGGTTGCTTCAGCCTTAAGTACTTGGAAAGATATCCAAAAAGGGCACTTTGCCTATCTATGTTACGTACAAGGTATGAATGATGAGAAGGGAGATTTGGTGAAACATAAACAAATGAAAAGTGTTGGAGATATACCGGTCGTAAGGGAATTTTTGGATGTATTCCTTCAAGAAATACCTGGTATGCCACCGGACTGGGAGGTGGAATTCACTGTAGAGTTGGTGCCAGGGATAACTTCTATCTCCAAGAATCCCTATAGAATGGCTCCTGATGAGATGAAGGAACTAAAAGTGCAACTGAAAGAATTGTTGAATAAGGGTTACATCCAACCGAGTGTATCACTATGGGTAGCCCGGTGCTATTTGTTAAGAAAAGGGATGGAAGTATGCGGTTGTGCATAGACTACTGAGAGTCAAATCGAGTTACTGTGAAAAATAAATATCCACTGTCGAGAATTAATGATTTTTTTGATCAGTTGCAAGGGGCAGGAGTATTTTCAAAGATAGATTTAAGGTTAGGATACCACCAATTGAGAGTAGCAGATAAGGACATTCCTAAAACAGCTTTCCGCACTAGATATGGACACTATGAGTTTACAATGATGTCGTTTGGATCGACAAATGCACCAGCTGTATTTATGGATTTGATGAACAGGGTATTTAGTCCATTTCTGGACAAGTTTGTGGTAGTCTTCATTGATGACATATTAGTTTACTCAAACAATGAGGGGGAGCATGAGGATCATTTGCGTTAGGTCTTACAAGTTTTAAGGGGAAATCAACTTTATGCGAAGTTGGCTAAGTGTGAATTTTGGTTGGAACAAGTTTCTTTTCTTGGACATACCATCACGAGACAAGGAATTTCTGTTGACCTTGCCAAGATTCAGGCAGCAAAGGATTGGCCCAGACCTACAAATGTTAAGGAGGTACGAAGTTTTTGGGATTAGCCGAGTATTACTGAAAGTTTGTGAAGGACTTTGCTAAAATCTCCAGACCTCTCACGAATTTGATGAAGAAAGTGGTACGATTTCAATGGGATGAAAGTTGTGAAGTGACATTTCAAAACGTAAAGGATAAGTTGATGACGACATCAGTGCTTGTGCTACTGTTTGGACCAGATGGATTTGAAGTTTATAGTGATACTTCCAAGTATGGGTTAGGTTGTGTACTGATGCAAAGAGGAAAGGTAATAGTCTATGCTTCCAGGTAGTTCAAAGACTATGAAACACGTATTCCTACTCTTGATATCGAGTTAGCAGCTATAGTGTTCGCCTTGAAGATTTGAAGACATTACTTGTATGAGATTTCATGTAAAATATACACTGATCACAAGAGTTTGAAATATTTATTTACTTAGAAGGATTTGAATATGAGACAGAGGCAATGGCTGGAACTTATCAAAGATTATGACATAGAGATTCTGTATCACGAAGGTAAAGCCAACGTTGTAGCTGATGCTTTGAGCCGGAAGAGAGATCATTTAGGCGCAGCAATGTGGGTGCTACCAGATGAGATAGTGAAAGATTTCCAAAGATTTAAGTTTAGAAGTAGTTAGGCACGGGGAGGTGGAAAAGAGGTATCTCTATACAGTATGACCGTGTCTTTGAACATCTATGAGGAGATATTGCAGCATCAGCAAGGGGATAAGAAGATTGAAAGAATAAAAGAGAAGATGAAGGAGGGGAAAGCAAAAGATTTCCAAATTCAAGAAGATGGTGGTTTGAAATTTAGGGGAAGGTGGTGTGTGTCGTAAGCATGTGCGGATATTAAGGAGAAGTTGATGAAAGCAGCTCATAATTCAATTTATTCGATGCATCCTGGAGGGGACAAGTTATACAAAGATTTAAAGGAACATTGTTTGTGGCCGGGAATGAAGAGGGAAGTTGTGAACCATGTATCCAAGTTTTAACATGCCAGAAGGTAAAATTTGAGCATAAGAAGATGGAAGGGCTGCTACAACCTCTAGATATTCTTATGTGGAAGTGGGACTCTATCTCCATGGATTTCATAGTTGGATTGCCAATGACAAGGAGAGAGATGAATCAAATATGGGTAATTGTGGATAGATTAACAAAGATAGCAAGATTTATTCCTATGAAGAATACTTGGTGTGTGGAACGGTTGGTTGAAGTTTATATAAAAAATGTAGTCCGTTATCATGGTGTTCCTAGAGAAATTGTGTCAAATCGAGATTCTAGATTTCTTTCTAGATTTTGGCAGCAGTTTAAGAAAGTAATGGGAACAGAGTTACATTTAAGTACATCTTTTCATCCAGCAACAGAACAGAGAAGACCATTCAGACCCTAGAGGATATGTTGCAGGCTTGTGCTATAGATTATCAGGGGTCTTGGATAGATAAGCTACATTTGATTGAATTCTCTTACAACAATAGCTATCATTCCAGTATAAATATGGCAACTCATAAGGCTTTGTATGGTAGAAGGTGTAGAACTCTGGTATGTTAGGATGACTCGGCCAAGATAATAGTCATTGGTCCGGAACTTACAGAAGAAATGAAAAATCAGGTTCAAACTATACATCAAAGACTTAAGGCGGCCCAGGATAGACATAAATCATACACGGATATGTACAAAAGGTTGTTGGAGTTTGAGAAAGGAGAAATATTATTCTTGAAAGTATCACCTACGAAAGGAGTAGTTCATTTTGCAAAGAAAGAAAAGTTGGCTCCAAAGTATATAGGTTCATATGAAATCTTGGATAGAGTAGGCCGGGTGGCTTACAACCTAGCTTTACCAATGGAGTTGGACATAGTGCATAATGTATTTCTTGTACTGGTGGCAATTTTTACCCAACCCGAAAACCCGACCCAAACCCAACCCGTAAATAGCAGGTATGAGTTAAGATTATTGACCCATTTAATTTTTGGGTCGTGTATGGGTTACCTTATAAATTTTTGGGTTGGGTATGGGTTACCTTCTAAATTTTTGTATTTAAACGGGTTAACGGGTTGGGTTTGGGTTCAATAATTTTATATGGGTCGGGTTTGGGTTGAAAATTTACAACCTGGTTAATTTTGGGTCAGGTATGGGTCAATACACTTTCAATTGGGTTGGGTATGGGTGAGCTTCAACCCGACCTATTAACCCGAATTTCCACCCCTAATTTCATGTATCACAGCTAAAGAGGTATATACCAGATGAGTCATACGTCTTTTGGTCGGAACAAGTGGAGTTAGAACTGAACCTATCCTACGAAGAACGACGGATCCAAATATTGGATAGTAAAACAAGAGATACTCCGAACAAATTAGTACCATTAGTTAAGGTTTTGTGGTCAAATCACAGTGTAGAGGAAGTAACATGGGAATTAGAGACCAGTATGAGGGAACAATATCCATAATTATTTGATCATGTAAGTATTTAAGTTTCGGGATGAAACTTTCTTTTACAAGGGGGGAATATAACAACCCGAGCGATATGTTTCTCGAGCATTGCATAAGTGTGTGGTTAGAAACAACGGTAAAACACTATGAGACACTATGTGAATAGTTATAGTATGATATTAGGATTTCGTTGAAATTACTCTTACTTGTTTATTGTTGGTGGAATGAAATTATTGCTTAAAAATGTGTGAATGTTAAGTTGGTTAAATATTGAGTTATTATGGGATAAGTTAAGCTTCGAGGACGAAGCTCTATTTAAGGTGAGGAAAATGAAATACCCCAAAGACTTGTGTAGTGACTAATGAGGAATGAGTTGGTAAGTGGTGTTTTATCTCCCGATATTCACGTTTATGCCCGGGCGGCTAGTGTTTTATCGTCCGACAATTGTGCCCGGGTGGCTATGAGAGTAGAAATGAACTAGGACGATCGGGCTAGTGGGCAAAAGTTAAGAGGACCACGCGGGCGTGGACCAAGAGAGAGAAAGTAAAAGGCGGATGCATAAAGGGACCCAGTTGTAGCACCGCCCAAGGTTATGTGTCCTTATTTTAATGATCACCTTATTGTTAACCAATAGACTTGTACCATGTGTCTAAGTGATCAATATGGCTAAGATTAGTATTACATGTGTAATTACCTAGCTAAGTAGGAATTGCCTATACCTTTCTTAAGAATGAAGTAATCCTTTTACCACTGTAGATGTGTCACAGGTATTAAATCCCAAGCTCTATATAAACCCCCAATCCTATATTCTTTGTTAACTGCTAGAAACCGCAGATGTCACGTAAAACTAAATAGAAGTGAGATCAAGAGTGATTAAAGAGAAGAAGAAAGGGAGCAAGAACAGTCAGTCAAGGGAGAGTAGCTGAGGAAGGAGTGCTTTGTGTCTACCGGTTACGGCTTGAGTTAAAGAAGTAAGGAATAGGTAAATATTTACGTTCATCATGTGTGTGTGGTTTTACTCATGGGTGAGATCGTTTTCCTTGGTGGAGGTCATCTATTTGGTGGTAAGTGTTTCTGTATCTTGAAGAAGGCAAGAATTGCCTTCCATCTCACGTAAACTCTGTTTTATGTGAACTAGTTGTTTTTATACGAAAAGCAAACATGTTGATGGTTTTATGAACATATTGGTTTCGTTCCATACAAGGGGATGCTCACTATGGTTGATAAGCAAATTCTTACACTGATTATGCGTCGCTACCAATGTATTGCGGTTAAGCCACTATGATCTACTATATGGGCTGAAGACCTGTAGGGGGTGTGCACATTTAAGGACATAGGGTGAGGAGTAATGAGTTAAACCAAGGGGCCAAGGACCATAGAAGTCCTTTGTCGTAAAACCGGTGTGCCCGAGGGAATATCCAAGGGGCCAAGGGCATATAAGCCCTTTGTCTTCAGACCGGTGTGCCTACGGATGTATGTGTAATGTGATATTGGTCAAACCCTTGGCATGATAAAAATGAGTGTTTACGTATGATGGTGTAAACTGTTATTATTTGTAAAAGTATTGGTGGTACATGGTAAGTATGGTATGGTGGAATGGTGTTTTAAGAACTGGTTGTTCTTGGAAAGGTGGTTCGGACCGGCCAACTAAAGCTGCGCCCGGGCCGAGCTAGTTTATTGGTGTTTACTACGTTCTGCATCAATTGTTTCCAAATAAAATGTATTTGCAGGATGATGTGATTATTTATTCGGTTTCACTGACTTTGCTGCAACCCCTTCTTATGTGTTGTATGTGTTTTATGGTTGCAGGTGAATGAATGAGAAAGGCTTGTCTTTTGGAAATGGGACGCGTCCACATAATGCAATTTGGTAATGTAAATAGGAGTTTCTCGAGGCCTATCTCGAAAGAAACAATAGTTTTGTAGAAGGGCCGGGCGGGTTCGTTTATATACACGACCGGCCAAGGTACGGTATGTGACCGGGTGTATTTGGTAAGCGCCAAGGCGATAGGTAATTTTGGAAAAGAAACATGGCTGTAATAGTGACCGGGCCCGTAGGTCGGGCGTCATGACTGTATAATATATTTTATAAAAAATATTTTGGAGATTAATGAGGAGAGTTTTTCTTTTTACAAGGAATTTGTAATTAGCCTTAGCACTTACTTATGTAAGTGTGGCAGTAACAACCCGATTTCAATATTAATTCCGTTACAAAGACCGAACATAAATGGATTAGTAAGTTAGGTACTGGAGTGTTACACTTCTGGTATATACATTTCCAGTATACCAGATTAAAGGGCCTTCTGCATGTGTACATTTGTAGCGATCACATGATCAATAATGTCATATCTAGACCCATTTTGTGAAGCCGAATAGCAGTACATATTATATTGGCTACTTCCAAATCTTGCGGAATTCATAACTCCATGGGCTCTCAATATACAAGTGTCATTCTTTCTACACAAGAAAGATAGTAACTATTATCGAAAATAGTATGACGACAAATGTACAAAGTCTAAATATTGAAATAATCATATAGATTATTTAAATCATCAAAGAGATCTTATATCTTATCTTACATAAAGATAATTGACAAGTTCATCCAATAAGTTTGTTCCTTTTTTCAAAAAATAATTTTAAAGACCAAAAATGTCTATACATACATTTACGATAAAATGGCCTTTAAAAAATTATGCCCTTGTACGATAAGTTTTTAGAAGGAACAATAGAATGATCGGATAATATACAAAATATTATCATTTCTTTGTTTGCAAAAAAATATTATCGTATCATAACAATCATTGTGAAAATGGGAACACATCCCCACAAATCAAACCGCAAGCTATTTAGCAGCAAAGCAAAGAAAAAATATTCATAATCTCACACTAAATATTATTCTGACCACAAATTTGACAAATTATTATGATCATGCACATGACGAGAATATGAAAAACAACTCACATGTTTTAAATATGAAAATTGTCACACAGGACAAACAAAGACGGAGGATCATGCATGCAATGATTATTATAGATGTTATATAGTTGAATAAACTTACACGGTCTTTGTAAGGGTGCTCAGGAAAGATAAGATATTTGAAAACGCAAAATCTTGGCTACAACCTCCGTAGCCATACAAAGCTCGTCACTAGTGGGGTTTTTTTTATTTTTTTATAAAGCATGGACGCTATTTCTTTTTTTTTTTATTTTTTTCTTTTTAAAAAACTTTTATTCTTTTTCTTTCTTTATTATAAAAATTTTAAATGGTTGTAACTTTTAATATATAAATCCAAAATGAAAAAATTATATTATTATTCATTTAAATTCAAGCTCTTCAAAACAAGACTAGTCATGGATATGTTTTGACAACTTTTAAAAAAATTATTTTTAGATGTATGCAAGGATATTTTAATGTGAGGATGTATATACATATTTTAATGTGAGAATGTACATGTTTTAGTGTGACGATGTACATGTTCGAATGTGAGAATGTACATGTTCTTTAATGAGCATCTGTACATGTTTATATGACCATTTGTACAAGTTTTCTCCCTTATATGTAAAGGTTTTAATCTAACAATGTACATATTTAATGATTCGTACAGGTTTATGTGACAATCTGTATATTTTTACTGCGATGATGTACATGTTTTTACGTGTGGATGTACATGTTTTAATGAACATTTGTATAGGTTTGTATGACCATCTTTACAAGTTTTCTTTTATGTTTTGTGCACTATACATCTAAAAATAATTTTTTAAAAAGTTGTCTAAATATATTTATGACTGATCTTGTTTGAAAAACTCGAATTTATGTGAACAATGATATATTTTTTTTTTAATTTTGAACTTATATATATTAAAAGTTATAACATTTTATAGTTTTTGTGATAGAAAAGAAAAAAAACAAAAAATACTAACGGCGCTACTGTAGCTAACTCTAGCTACAGTTAGGTGTAGGTAAGACAGGCTGTTGGAAAAACTTCCAAGCAAATTCTCCAATGGCTGATCATTAATTCCTTGCGGCAAAAGTAAATGCCATATTGAAATACCCCAAACCTTAAAATATTAATGAGATATCTAATTAAGATATACTAAGGCTAGAACGTGCCTTAGAAACATTAGAAGAAGTGTTAAACAACAATTTACCCCAAAACATGCTTTAGGAACAATTAGAGCAAAAAGGTGTTTTAAAGAGTATAAATAAATTAGGGAACTACCAATAAGTTCCCAAGAGATTTCAAATATGAAATACCTCTAAAATTAGTAATAAACATTAAGCGGAATTAGCGTTTAAACCAAAAACGCACCTTAGAGCACAAAAATGTGCTTTAAAGAAAAATGTGCTTTAAAGGAGAATGTGCTTTAAGCATTTATACATGGAATTAAAAGGCTAGTGAGCCTAAATACCAATAAGGAATAAGGGAACAACAATAAAATGGTCATAGGAGCCATAACGTATACACACAAATTAAGTATACAAGTCCACACAAAAACCGGTACTAAACTGACGAAAGTCAAGGAGAAACCACTAAACGACTTGGTTTAAATTGGAATTAGCAACATGCTATTTCCTGAACAAAGTTTCTAAAGGTTTTTAATGTACTAAGAACACATTTAAACTAGCCAACACAAGTTGCATAATCAATGTGAACCCGGAAGCACATAAAAGGTGTTTTAAGGCATTTTTGGCCTTGTAACATACCTATCACATGGTATAAGTCATTAGGAACGAGTTTAATGTATCAAATATTACATAAACACATTAGAGAAACAAAAAAAATTCAGGTCAAATAAGGCACAAGGCTGCCGACTTGGGTGGTGACTCACCAAGGCATTATTTGCTTTTAAATTCACTATTTCAACTACTTAAGACTTTCATCAATTGCCAAAGCATCTTGTCCCCTTAGTGAATCATTAATCAGACTCTTACCTGTCAAATGAGAGCTTCCAAGGTCGTAGCTCATCCTCTTTTTGAAGAAACAACACAAAAAAACTCCATGTTCTTAGATTTAAGACTTAAAGAACACCCTTTCCTTGTAGAAATCATAACTTTCTCGTCCTAGCTCAAAATCACAAGCTTGATAGCTCGTTGGAATCCTATCTTCAAGAGCTTTACAACCATAGCTCATGAGCCCCCAGATTCTCAGGAAAACCACAAAAAGGTGCCTTTGATTCTCGAGGTAAAACATTGCCTTCTTGAAGACTTCTTATTCTTTGGTTTTTTTTACAGCCGATTGGCATGGGATACTAACCCATCTTATTCTTCATCTTGTTGTATAATTTTGGAGCCAATTACTCTAGCAAATTGCTGTAAAAATTTCTAAGGAAATCAAGCTTAAATATTAAGCTAATGGTTAATATACAAGGTAAATCCTACAACTACCTATTTCAAGGTTCTAATTGTTGATCTATATATGATATAACATATTGTTCATCTTATTATTTATTGCCAAAATTGTGGTGATTAATATTCAGTTTTTAGCTTATTAAAAGTTAATGTTTATTAAATCTAAGAATAGATTTATACTCCTTATGATATAAGCTTCAATTTAAGCTATCATAATATACAAGAAAAATTCATATACTATAATATATATGGTGGCCGAAAATTAGGAGGTTTTATATGAGTTAGAAAAATTATCTAACTTAGTTAAATTAAAGGAATTAGTATAATTAAGAGTAATATGTAAATTTGAGAAGTTTTGGTTATATAATATCAAGGCCGAAAATATATTAGTTAATATGTATTTTTGAGAGTTTAAGTGATGAGAAAATAATTGTAGAATTAAGTTTACAATTTATAAAGAGTTTATAAGTGTTATAAGGAATTTATAAGTTCTTTGGTATATTTAAGGATAATAAAAGATGGTATTTATATACTATAACATTAGATAATTAAATCTGGTGATTTAGAGATGTTTAAGATGATTTTTGATGTTCAAAAATCTGTAGGTAAATTAGTTACGAAAATTAGAAATTAATTAGAGTTAATTTGGTTAATAAATGACTTAGGATAAAAGAAAAGACCACAAGGGTAAAATGGTAATTTCCCTGGTCAAAGGTGGTCAAACATGGTCAAACTCGGTCAATGACAGTTTATAAAATGTTTAGAGGAGCTAGAATAAAATTTGTAGCTAAAGATTAGATATTAAAAGGATAAAGGAATAAAAAGTTAAGTTAAATCAACTTTAGGGGTAATATAGTAAATAATGGAAAGTTAGAGGGTTTGACCATAAAAGACTGGTTAAACTTGGGTATATTTTGGTAATTGACCAAAAGTATTAAAGAAATGAATTAAGAAAGACTTTGGAGGAAATTAGAAATAAGAATAACAAGTTTAGAACTTATTATGAGTAAAATAGAGATTAAGAGAAAACTATGGGTAAGTAATATAAATAACATTTTTATGTGTTTAAGAAGGTTAAGGAAATTAAATAAAGAATTTAGAAACAAGTTGTAAAAGAAACAGAGTTAAGACGGGTTTAAACGAGACCCGTATATAAATTAAGGTATACGAGGGGTATACCCGTAATTTAATAAGTAAAGGAGAAATCAATACTTAACGTATTTTTAATGAAAATACAAGTTATATTGGAAAAAGAAATTGTAACCCCATCCAACAACCAACACATAATAACCAACTGCAGCGGAAACTCAAATCTCACATACTTTATTCCAATGGTGTTACACGCCGTTAACCACCCACGTGGCTAACAAGGCTAATACATGTACATTTGTATCGGTCTGATGGACTAAATTCCCGAGCAACTACACAATAAAATACTCATTCCACTTCAACATTTATTATATACATACACTCACCCTGTACCGAGTATTGATAAAACTGGGCCGACAACAATTTCGTCTTACTACACTACTGTATACATACACATAAAAGTTTACCCATGTACAATATACCCGTCCTACTCTCGAACGGCTTCCAGCACTTCGTACCTGAAATAGGAAAAGAAGAGAAAGGGGTGGCCCCAAGGGGCTCAGCACCTTTGCTGGTATGGTAATCCCGCAGCCCACATGCTACCGGGCCACGCACGACTAATTGTCGTCTTAGCATGCAGTTGATTATATTTAAATCATGCATACAAACCATTAACATATCACACATGATATTTCGCCTCAATGGGCTCAATCTATAACCAAAACATCCACACTTAACCAACCATCCAATGATTCCTTAAACCCTAGAGTGGCTCTCCTCTAACGGAGCTACTTCCTTAACGAACGACGTGTACCCATCAACGGGTTATCCTTAAAGCCTCTTGTCACAAGCTGGGATTCCTTTCCATGATCCACACATTCCATATCCTTCAACATAACTCATTCCACACATAACAAAACATAACAAACCTTTCTTGCTTCGATGTACACATGACAACATTGCATTCATCTAAAACATCCATATAATATATTATATTACCAAGGCATAGCAAGGGAATTTGCATAGCATTTTAACATTACATAACACCATATAATCGGTTCTCACAAGGAACCTTCCACCATAGTTAGTATACTAGTGAGCCTAGAGATTATTACCAATCCATGTTAAGCTCGTTACCATCCTCGTTACCGTCCGGTTATATAGAACGGTTAACTTATACCCAAGGTGTGTCGGATTAGTAATCCCAAGCACACCGAAATAACATACGTATCCCCTGTGCCCGACGTGAGTCGTAATTAGCTTTGGATAAGCTAAGGGAAGGTAGTAGAAACCAAATTGGAATACCACCTTACATACACCAAGAGAGCCGAACCGGATATGAACGACTCCCGTCCATCACAGCGTGGCCGGAACAACCGGACTCCTCACCCCCCATTAGTACATATACATTATAAATAAGTAGTTAGGGATCCATTATGGAGCCTACCACATCCCACACAATACGGTATCATAACCGAGTTAAGCACACAAGGGAGGTTCACACACTTGCATACCACAAACAATATCCAACTAACTCACACAAGCCGTGGTTAGCACGTTCCCAAGGTTTGGGCCGTCAATTCCGAATACCGATCACTCATGTGTTCCTAGTTTTAGTTAGCTAAGGTTTAACACATACTTGAGGTTAAACGGCATCGGATACCAAATTCGCCACAAAATGAATTACCATAAACTCATTACATGTTTTAATCTTACAAGGTGGCAAACACTCAAGAAAACATATTGGCATACAAGCCGGTGTAATCCGTTAGGACACAGGTTGCAAGAAAACCATACCTGTCACCGGAGTCCACTTATCCTGTCCAGTATGTACCTCGAGCAATTCTCGAACAACTGTTAACATCATGTGTTTTTATTAACATCGGGTTTGCTTGATTATTTAGTGTCCAAAGCTTATAATTTTTCCCCGTTAATTTAATTACATAACTTCACTTTTCAACTTGTTTTACCCTCACATTTTAATACAACTTTTCACCCACCTAATTGCCATTTAAACTCACCTAACATGTCCTTAACAACCCTATGGCATCATTACCTATCAATCCCCTTCATCTCATATCATTTCATAACCTTAAACCATATTTTTGGTCCGACCGACCCACCGTCCGACCCACATCTGGGTCGGTCCATTACAGACCCCCTTTTACTTCCTTATAATCATGCCGTCCGACCCACGTCCGACCCACCATTCTGGGTCGGTCCATGTGCGAACATTTTCCTTCCTTTGAAACCTGACCGACCGACCCATGTCCGACCCAACCTTCTGGGTCGGTCCATTACCGAACATTTCCTAACATTTTACAGAGGCTCGACCGACCCAAAAACTGGGTCGGCCCCTGGGTCGGTCGCCTCCTAAACTTACCCAAACTTTGTCAAATCTGCACCAAACTTCTCCTAAGGCCTCTTAATGTGTTCTAACATCATTGGCACTTCAAACACACCCTTAAGATATTCTTAAACACTCACAAAACTTTTTCTTAATTCCTTAAACCTTTACTTATATCTCCACAAAATTCCTAACACTTACAATGT
Organism: Limonium bicolor; assembly: GCA_023374045.1. Lineage (NCBI taxonomy): Eukaryota > Viridiplantae > Streptophyta > Magnoliopsida > Caryophyllales > Plumbaginaceae > Limonium > Limonium bicolor. The sequence goes on along the minus strand of JAIOTZ010000131.1, from coordinate 6,276 downwards.
TTTCTCCTTATGATTTCTAGGGCATTTCACCTATAATGACCAAAATACCAAGGTGTATCCTCTACACCTTATCATCATCCCTCAACTTCTTTTCTACTAACTAAATCTCCTTTTTCACATCATACATAAACATCACTTATTCCTTGAACACCAACCTTACCTAAACCTTAAACAACTTCTCCAAGACTTTAATACATTCACAAAACCCATTGAATTCCTAGAACTTCCAAGACAACCCTAAATCCTTGCATCACTCTAAATCACCTTAATACATGTTTCCCTCTCAAGTGAACATTCATTCACCTTTATCCTTCCTAGTTCACCAAAACTCACTTACAACACTTAGAACTTCTTACACATTTCCCAAATTTGGCCATAGCTTCTCTAGTATATACCCACATCCAAACACTTAGGTTTATACCTTAATTCATTCAAGAATACCTAAAATCCATCAAACACATTTTATACACAAATTCCACACATTAAGCACTACATCACAATATAGTGCATAACTTAAATTGCTTGGCACTTAGGCCCTTAAATGCATGGCTCTTAGGCCCTTAAATTGCATAAACCTTAAACATGAATTTCCCACATAATAATGCCTTTGACCTGCAAATACACCCAACAATACATATTCCTTAATAAACTCCTTGAGAGCATTTTACTAGCTCATTTACCATTTGCTCTTTAGGTAGTTTTAACAAGCATTATAAGCTTATTTCTCCTAAGGCATTAAACCACATTAAGGTAGCATATTACCTCTTTTCCTCCCAAATTTCTTTCTTGTTTCCTTACAAAACCGGTAGGGCATTTGGTTCCTTGCCAACAACTAAACAATATACCAACATTGAAATGAGTATATAAGCTTTAAGCTTTATCTCATTGTAAACCCTAGTTACATATATATCTTAAGGTATTAACATGATGTTTTACCTTGGAATGGAAAGAGAGCTTGAATGAGTATCAAGAGAGGACTCCTCCTAGCCCTTGGAAGATTTAAATGAAGCTAAAACAAGACAAGAGAAGACACCATTACAAGGTGCATTTCGGTCAACACCAAAAGTGAAGGAAATGAAGTTTTCTTTGGTTTTTCCTTACCTTGAAGCAAAGGTGATCAACAAGGCATAAAAATATTAGCTCAAGCTCCTTCCATAGAAGTTCTCCTTGGCACCGAAATGGTGGTTTGATGATTTGAAAAGATAGGAATGAAGAGCTTGCTCCAACTAAGAGAACGGTAGTCTCGGAATTAAATTCGGAGCATGGAGTCATAAGTTACAAGTGAAGAAGGGTGAAGATTGACATGGTTCTGTTTGGAACCGTTGGAGAGAGGAGGAAGAAGATGGCCAACGTGGGAAATGAGAGGAAAGAAGAGAATGAAGAGATAAGTTTGCTTTTGTTAAGATATTTATCCTTATAAAGCAAATAGTATACTAACTAGTCATTCTTTCTTTTCTTGTAAACTAACAAGGGTGGTGAGTCACAACACCAAAAAACCGGCCCCAAATAGTACCTAGGGGTGTTTTGGTCTTTGTTGACCCACTTAATCACTTATAACATATATGTTACAAACTAGTTATAAAAATCACTATTCACCGATAACAAGGCACATAGAAGTGAAATTTTTGATTTCCCATTGATATAGCCACCCAAATGTGATACTATATAGCACATGTTAATTAAAGAGTAATGATGGACATTTAGCCATTCAAAACTCATTTACAAGACAATTTTTCAAAAACGTGCTTAAGACTCCTTAAAGCACATTTTGTGTTTTAACTTGTTTCCAAGCTTGGTTTTCTTTGGTAATTGATTTAATACGTTCATTAACATATTTATAAAGTATAGGTATGACCATTAGGTCTTATACACATTTATCCCAAGCTTAGAGCACATTTGCTCTTATTGACCTTAAGGTATTTATTTGTGTTTTGTTTGGTTTCATTGTCTACCAAAGCTTCCTAAGGACTAATTGGCCTTATAAAGTCATAATTAAACATTATCAAGTCTTGGTAGGCTCTTTGGGTCCTAACCAAGTTCACTCCAACCTTAGAGCATGTTTTTGCTCAAACCGTGTCTTAGTGTTTTATTGTGTTTTACCATGTTTTAAATTGTCCACTGATGTTTCTAAGGCACTTTTTAGCCTTTACATGCCATAGTTTGATATTCAAACAACATACCAAAGTTTGGGGTATTTCAGAAATAAATACATATTGATACGGAGTATCATACGGACATATACGTAAATTTTGGTATACATGGAAAATACACGTATACGTGAATAGTACCCGTATACATGAATAGTAAATACGTATACATGAATAGTAACTATATATGAATAGTAAAAAACGAGACATATATGTGAATAGTAAAATACGTATACGTGAATAGTAAAAGACGTATACGTGAATAGTACAATACGTATACGTGAATAGTGAAATACGGTGAATAGTAAAATACGAGGCTGTATAAATGAATAGTAAAATACGAGACCGTATAAATGAATAGTGAAATACGGATGAATAGTGAAAAATACGAAAACCTAATACAAGGTTCGTATAAGTCTAAAGTTGCTAACTGTGCAACTAAATAACTGCTAACGACGTTAGTATGTTAATGAATTAGAATTGAGCTTGGAAACGCTCCTAAATGAACGAACCCGTTTAACGGTATACTATTATACCCGGGTTAACCTAGGAAGAGGTTTAAGTTGAAAAGAGAACCAAATTAGTTCTAAGACACAGAATACTAATACTAGTTCTGGTTACAGATCTAGATAAGTCAGAGGCGTTCGGCGGATTAGGCGAACGAGGGATTAAGAGCTAGCCAGTCTCCGGTGTACGGTATGAGATTCTTGTAGCCTGTTTGCTAACGAGGTCTACCTCGGTTTGTGTGCTATGTGTTATTGTGATATGACCAAACAGGATTAAGCATAAAACCGATTTATTGTATTGTTATCGTGCGTACATTGTACACTAACACGATTTGATTCAGAGCTTGTTCATTAACTATGTTTAATAACAATTGTATAAGGTTACAAATATTCCTTATTGATAGTGGGTTAATACCGAGAGAGGTTTAACTAACCAATCATCAAAGAGACTTCAGCTAATTGGAACTTGGGAGAAGAGGAATCCGGGACTGACTCCGGTCATGCATGCTCAGGTTAGGAGGTTGGCATCTGTATCAGATCTGTCTTCCGCCTAGGGTCGACAAACTGACCCGACCATCTCGAGTGAACAGTACGAGATGGGAGGCAAATTCAGGAGGCATAGGAGGGTCAAGCCTACACCCCTCATAACTTAAGAATAATGTTTATTAACCCAATGGAGCTAATAACTCAATGGCTAGGGTTACCATGACCCGACAAAAATAAACAATTTAGTTAGAGAACAACCAGTTTTTATTAAGAGAACGGTTGACACTTATAAGGTATGGTCAAACACAAGAACTAAACAATTCTCAGGCCTCAGGATTTAGGAATCTAACTTACTCATCAATGGACGTCCATTACGACGTTCGATTTATTTGAGCTGTGAATGTTTCACATAAATGTGTTGTTTGTTATCGTACTTCTTATTATTATTTGTATGAATAAACAATTGCATGTATACGACAAAGTAGTCGTGTGTAACCCGGCTAGCTTGTGGGCTGCACGTTTTCTATACCAGCAATATGCTGAGCCCCTTGGGGCCTGTGATTTAAACTTTGCAGGTAGGTACCGGACGAAGACTCAACTTGAGAGTGGGAGCGGGTAGAGTACTTCGGGTCGCTTTTACATTTGTTACACGAGTTGTGCATGTACACTCGTTTAGTAAATTGATGAGATGTTAGTATGATGTATTAGGACATGAGATACTCGGTATAAGTTGTGATTTATGAATTGTAATGTTTAGATGCTCGAGTAATTATCCGGTTAGTTAGACCGTGACTTGTTAAGAGAATAGGCCTAGTTAGTCACGTGGGTGACTAACGGCAGTAACACCAATTTAGTAGAACTTTTCCGCTGTGTTGCAAATGTACGAGATGGACTTAGGGGAGACGATCATTGTATTTAGAGATGGGGTGTTACAAAAAGTGGTATCAGAGCGTAGTTACGCTATGATGACTGGAAATTACCGAGCTTAGGAATTACCGAGTTAGGAACTTTAGACTTTGGGATAAGGGTTGAGTGTTAGTGCGAGAGGTGCGTTAGTTAGGATTCCCCGATGTGTATCGGATATCTATAATACCTGACCCGCCCTCCGCGCCCCTGGTTCTAAGATACCAGAAATGAACGCCAGAGAGAGGACAAGCTTTCTCTTACTCGGGAAAACCCGATCTGGCAATTACTTAAGCATTATGCAAATACGAGAAGCACCTCGCTATGCAATAGTCTTTCAAGACTTGAAGGTCCCAATTGGAGCGCAACGTTGAAACAGACGTGTAACACCCCCGAATAACCAAACAGCAGTATGAACAATGCGCCAAACGATATTACAATAAGTATAAGCAGCGGATTCACTACTCCATCCGGGTGTCACAGACGCCTACCACCCACGTGGTTGACATAACAACATTATCAACTCCAAGCTACGGTCTGACTGACTGGAATTTAAATCTTGACCACATCCAAGTACAACAGGAATTACAAATCAAGTACCGAGAGTCTACATCATAAGTTCTTAACACAAACCGAAACGTACATCTAGGGTTTAGTGTTACATAGTCTCAACCTATACATTAAAGCATACTACTTAAAGGACTTGCCCAGATGGACTACCCCCGTGGTAGTCGCCCTGCCTACACTCTGCTTTCGTCCAGATCCATACATGTAAAAATAAAGGACTCAGCAAAACTATGCTGAGTATGAATATGTGTAGCCCGTATGATGCCGGGCTACACGACTACTTGGTCGAATATTATTAAGTCCAAGTTACATGCTATAATAACGCAGTAAAGCACACCACAACACATCATAATATCATACACACTTCCAGGTAGCAAAGCATTAGAAAACAAGCAACCAAGCATAACATGCTGGCATCATCAAACATGCAACCAAGCACATCAGGTTGCTAGTATAGCAACAACAATCATGTAACTAACAAAAACATGCGCGTAGGTATTTTATGCCAATGATCCTTACTATGGGATCATTCGAGCGTTGTGTATTTTCATTCTTTTTCTCTTGTTCCTGTAAAGTATATCCTATTTCTCTCCTCTTGCACCAGGTCTGGGGATATAGTTAAGTCCCGTGACCATATCATGTAGATGCCCATCTTTCCTAGATTCTTTAAGGTTTATTTGTGAATTCTCTTATCATTACATATTGAAGAGCGTCTTCTCCATAGCTAATCCTCTATTTCTGGCGTAGTGCGCCGAGAACGCAGGGTCACCTCAATACCCCAGTATGGGTTCCACCAACTGGTATTCTACTATTCATTATTGTTATAAGTTCGACACCATAGTGGGTGTCGTTAGAAGTCCTCTATAATTTAAGAGGAGTGTTCCTTTTATATAGTTCCTTGTATGTTTACGTAATTCGTTGTGTTTCAACTCAAGGTTTCATCAACGAGAAGGGACTACACTACTGTGTGCGCGCAAGTAATATGCAGCATGAATATGTAACAAGCATATAAACAAGTCATAACAAGCATCCAATTTCATGCTAGTTTATGGTCATTGTCAAACAAGCACAACATCACACAGCCGTGTAAACACGCAACATACGAACCACACATGTCCATACCTTATTCAGAAGCACGTGTCGCCTCACACACGGGGTCTCGATTGGCGTCGTTTACAGCCTAAGTTGTTAAAAATAGTGTCAGTTCATGATTTCATGTGGTGACACTTTTCTAGTTTTTATCTCGTTTATACCCGGGTGTTATCCCTAGGGAGTCGTTGAATGTACGGTTTTATTCTAAACCGTAGAGCTTCCCAAGTATTCACCTTAGACTTTTTATTTATCTCCAAGGATGTTTACACCGTCGTTACAAGTTACTAAGCCCTCTCTCTAGTTAACGTTTTAGAGTATACTAGACACTAATATGTAACGAGTTTATCTAAAACGGATTTAACTTGTCTTGATATCCCTCCTTAGCTAATAGGTTATCAATGTTTTAAACCTAGTATCAAATAATATAGTCTTTAAAATGCCCCTAAAGCCTAATTATAACTGAACTCACAAGTTCCTCAAATTGAACACCACTTCCATGTGCCACCATATCTAACTTCACTTCCAAGGTAGTAAACCGGTGTTTAACCTTCTCAATAGGTTTGCTAACCTAGGTG